>JBCEWB010070585.1:0-12003 GCA_039654565.1 Peronia peronii | reverse complement strand
CGGTCCCGTGCATTTTTTAGGTGTTTTTCTAGGTCAAGGACGTACTTGTTTCCCCCCCCCCCCCCCCCACACACACACACAACAATTAGACCGGGGATTTCCAGCCGTTCGCTTGGATGGAGCAAATCTATTCATTCTCTCCAAAAAATCAATGAATTATTTCGAGAAATTTTCACTCACATGTTGATTTGTGTACATGCTCTGCATATGACAGATATGCAGTCATGCCATGCTATGTAAACAGAACCAGATGTGAGCGATATTTTCTCCGTCATGTGACCATCTCGAAATATTTCATTTAGTTCAGTGTGTGTTAAGGATATGAGATTGCAAAACCGCAAAAAACTCAGTCCTGATTTGCAAAACAGTAAAAACTCGGTCCTGATTGTCTAAGGGGAGAATTTTCATGGCGAGGGCGTGATGTCGAGATACATTAGGGGAGGATAGAGTGACATCGCCCATCCTTCATCAGCAGAGGCACATCCTTCCTGTTTCACTCCGCTCTGTCCCCACTCCTCATCTTACTGCTGCTGATGCTTGAACTTGACGACACTCGCCCTATTTCTCTCGCCCAACCCTCGCTCTCTGTCCCACATGCACGCACGCACACATACCCACACACATACCCATACATGTACGACACATGCACTTGAACTTGACAACACTCAAACTATTTCTCTCGCTTAATCCTCACACACAGTAAAGCACACACAAACATACACACACTCACGCACACACTCACAAATCTGACAAAGTGCTTTTCTATTCTCACAGTTCAGTAGTACTACTTCTCCCGCTACTGAATTCAATAATAACTTGTCACAGTATTAAATGACAGTCCATTGCAACACGTCATGATCTAAAACGATTCATTTAATTCGCCATGATTGCGATAAAGAAAGAGTCATGTGTTAATAAAAGAGAGAGAGATGGGGATACTAGCATACTTCGGCACAGCATTTTTTCCCCTTCAGAACTTGTTTCGGGGAAATCGCAGAAGAAATTTTGCAGTCATTTTCTTTGCAGCATACAGCAAAATAAAATGTAGGTTTTAAAGATAATGAAGTAATGTAACAGGTCGTCTTTTGATTATTGAGAATAGTTATGCTTGAATTGCCAGGGAGTTCTGTGACGAAAGAAACTCTTTTTCGGGGAATGAATTAAGATGACGTTTTCTCCAAGTACGAAAGTCGACCATAAGGCCACATTTTCATGGGCCAAAAGTTTTCAAAAACAACAACGACAAAACTTCTGTCGAAGTAGGTCAGCATGTGCAGCTGTTAAGCTCTCGTGTGTGAGCGCGTTATTGAGTTTCAGCAAATGACTTGTCGCTCACACTGTTCGAAGTTGGATGGCTTCCCCTTCTGTTCACCGCATCTTGGGAGACTCCGTGACAGGTATTGCCCCCAAGAGATCCTAAAAATCCCCCCCCCCCTCTCCTCCCCACCTCCTTTTTTTTCTACTCAACCCTTCTTTACTCGATGGCCGTCACCAAAGTTTCTTGTTCAAAGCCAAGGATTTTCGTGATGTCACTAAACACACACAGCTATACCGATACCAGTACTACCACTACTACTAGGCACTACTACCACTACTACTATTTGACTACTAGTACTACTACTACTAATACAGCTATTAGTACAACTAATACTCTTACTAATACCACCACTACCACTAGTAACACTACTTCTACTACTACTATTACTGCCACTACCAGTACTATTACGTTTAAAACTGTTATGAACATCACTACTACTACTACTACTACTGTCTTTACTATTATTTCTGCTACTATTACTACTACCGCTCCTTCTCCTACTACTGCTCCTTGAAATAAGAAAAAAAAAAGTCAGACGAGGTTCCCCCCCCCCCCCCCCCCGGACATCCCTAATTGGCAGGATCAGTATTTATGGGGAAAAAAAGTGTTTGTAGTTTTGTGCATCTGTGGTTGTGTAGTGTATAAGTGTGGAAGATGTTTGGGAGCGGGGGATTGAAGAGAGAAAGGAGAGTCGCAAGATAATTTTGTTTTATACCTTGCTCTCTTCACAAAGGCCGTTTGTCTTTTTCCCTAGCCTGCTTTAACATCAGTTGTCAAATGTTCTGTTTTTTTTCACCAGTATATGCCGCCCGCTCTCTTTTTCTTGTCTGATTGTCAACTCTGTCCCGCACGGAAATCCCTTCAATTCTTAACATTTTCCTCCAGAAGTCTAACGATCTAACCCACCCGTGGTCACACTGCACCTCTCAATCATACACGTTTAATCGCCAACGCATTAAGAACAACTGAAATCGAAACCTGGAATACGTTCTCTGAATATCGATGAAATGAACAATTTTCGCTTATTATTATCCAGTCATCAATAATATGTTGTTCCCCCGCGGAGGACCGGGGTATATAAGTATGTTCTCTGCTCCCACCTGCAGGTCAACATTTCATATAATTTACATTGAATGTCATATATTTACATGCATGTAATAAATATGATCAATTTAAATCAATTTTGATAATATTTTAAACATTTAAGTCCGCCCAAACCAGACAGAGCCGTAGTCCTGGCCCTCCGAGAGAGGGTGGGGGACTGGGGAGATGGACTAGCGGTGGGGGTATTCATACTCGCCTCCCTAGCCTCACATACCAGATCCGGGTGGGGACCAGACTATTCCCTTCCCCATATTATAGTTATACTATGGCATGAATGTGGATTTGAAAAATAGGACCCGGCGAGAACAATGGCAGGCCAGGAGGTTTTTTGCTAATAATATAGTACTCTGTCCTGTTGTCCAGTCTGAGCCTGAGTGGAATATCAGCAAAGCTGAGCGAGTGAGACCGCGGTGGGAGGAAAGCCATCCTCACCCCGCCTAGAACCCGCCGCCAACACTGGCTGTGACTCTCAGGCCAGATCTGCTATATGCATATATGTGGGTGGAAAAGGGCAGGAGCACCAATAAGACCCTACCAGAACCCACCCAGCGGGAAAATACTTCTGAGACCCCGCATGTATTGTCTGAAATATATTATTTTACATTTTTCCTCCTCAGCTTGCATGTGCGAACATGCCAAGACATGACTGGATAGGGGTTTAACCCGGAGTAAGGCCCGACAGTTCGCCGGGTAACAGTTCAGAATGAATGTGTGTGTGTGTGTGTGTGTGTGTGTGTGTACGCGCCTGTGCCATGAAGTACCCCGCGGTGGGGAGGAAAGCCATTCTCCTCCCACCGCTCCCCGCGAGAACAGACGTTAATGTAGTAAAATTACTTCTGCTTCTATTTTAATTTTTTGTCCCATGCTGTTGTCTAGGGCAGGGCGGACGAAAACAAATTAAAAGTAATACAATAAAGGAATGAGCCCATTAAAAAAAAAAAATACATTTTGGCATCTTTTTTTATGTTGTTCCTGCGGACCTGTGGATGGGTGACTACTTAAACTCAGGGAGAGCTAGCAATTTTTGCCACAGCCCGACATGGTTACAATTACGGCTGAGATAATCTTAACTTTAAAAAGATTAAAACGCCTAAAAACAATCGATACGATACGATACACCTGCAGGTGGTGAAAACCCGCCATCGGTGGGATGTCTCCCATGCAATGCCATCCTCGACGTTCCGGGGGTGACATCTCTTCTCTCTCTCTCCTTGCTCCTGTCTTCTGTGCCACTCTCTCTCCTCTCTTCCTCTTACTGTATTTGGCATAATGTCGTGCCGTGATCGTGCTGATATGCAGTGGACACCAAAACAAACAAACAAACAACAGCATGTAGTAAATCCACTTATAAGAGAAAAACAACAGTCTCTTTGACTAGACGTAAAAAACTACGGTAATCGCTTTCTCCTTGAGTCAAAGCACTTTGACAACCATCTAAGATCGATACTTGATCTTGCTTTTCTTTTTTTGCTACAACCCTGAAAATCTTGATGATGTTATATTGCCAAAAATATCGGACATTTTTTTTTTTTTTTGGACGTTCATCAGGTCCATTAGTGTCAGACAGGACGGGATAATGTTTCTTGATTCTGTGAACAAATCATAACTCAACACTATACACATTTTATGTGGTATTGGAGCGTTTTTAAAAACATCCACCCTAACTTGAAGTCTTTCGTTCCTTACATAATCTCATATGTCACTTTTAGAAGCGCAATAGCCGAAACCACGCAGATGCGCTATTAAATCCCAAAGCACATATCACTGTGGTATCCATACTTTCATCATTCAGCCCATTTGATTTTCTATTCCGCCACGACGTTCTCACGCTGGCGCCAGATCGTACATATTCTTTTTTTCCTATCCCGTGACAAGGAGGTCTTTGTATATTCACTGATGAGGTCCACAACAAGACTCCCATTGATCGCGGTCCTCTGATACTGCAAAGGTGAGGCTTGTCTACTCTTTGATGCTGCAAGCACATCTTTTTCCAAACTTCACTTGTCTTTTTGTACCGTCCAATTTTCCTTGTGGATTGTTCTAACCAGACCCCAACTTTCTGTGGCTGGATCATATCATCTTCATTTTCGTGTTTTACTATGGTCAGAAGATCCTTCTGTGGACACACAACCTAGATTATTTTTGTTCGCATTTTCTATAGTATGTTTCTTAGTATGAGATTCCCATGAGCCTTTTAGAACAACAGATCTCCGCTGCTTTTCAAGTTCTGCTACTGTAAGCACATGGCCAAAAGTGTCGTGCACTCCGTTGGCAGGCAGTATCTGAAGAAGGTGAATTTGCATAAGGCCAGAGGCACATTCTGTTTAGGCAGCATCAGATTCATTTGTTTTCAAAATGAATACGAAGTATCACCATTACTTCTAGTTCTTGAGAATGTAAATTACTGATGGCCAGATAATTCCCTACGTGTTGTCCAGTAATTTTGGCAGAGATGCAAACCTCGAGCCTTGTTAGAAGTCACTCCTTCGTCTACTTCTCGATGCTAGTGTCTCAGATTCGAAGTCTATCGGACAATATGAAAGATTCTTGCTTTTCCCGTGAATCAATGGTCCTCTGGGGTCCTGGGACTAACATTTCAGATAAAGTCAATAACATTCAGGGTTCCATCTGCGCGTTACGCACATTAAATAACCTTTAGCAATTAAAAATTGGTTCAAGAACAGGCCGACGTGCCACTGCCCGGGCAACATTTCGATATATAATAATTTTTGCCAAACAGGACGTGCATCTTCGAGACAGTTCTACTCTAAGGACTGAACAGTCACAAATATTTTTAAAAAAAAATGTTAAGCTCAGCGTTTTAGGGTGAGACACATTTGGCTTGTGGTTGTCCACTCCAATACGAGGAATTCAGTGTGCATTTGGACAGTTTTGTGTTCACCATTTGAGTGATAATCACTGCAAACACGCACTGGGCTTATGTAGAAGTAAAACTAAGTGCACATCACTCTTCCCTCGGACAATATATCCCAGCCTGGCGACTGATCTCCATGAGGCTACAAAACGACTGACATGTCTGGGAAGGTCATTATTATCCTACCCTCAGTATCACTGACCGTGTGTTCATCACTGGCAGAATGTCAGGGACTTGGTCGTTGATATGTGCTATAATATTGCGGATCACCCCCACATATCAGCTCACCAAACCCACTCTGTCAGACATCATAGTTTTAACCCTCAACATCCCACTGTCACAAATACTATAAAATTAAGACAACAACAAAAAACAAAACAAAAGAACAACAAGAAGAAGAACAAGAACAACAGCAACAACAACACCACCACCAACAACAATAACAACAACAACAACTTCACAGCCCTGACAAGTAGAGAAACAAATATTTAACATGAGGAAACAGTTACATGCTTTTTATAACGTTCAGTATGCAGTCCACAATAAAGCTGATCTCACTGCTGGGTTGTTGAAATCCAATGGTGATATAAACTAATGCTACCAAGATATCATTTTGTTATACAAGATATGGCAAGCTCTGCCTGGTTAAACGAACGGAAAGGGGAGGGGGGAGGGGGAGGGGTTTACATCTTTTATAATCTCTCATTTCATAAACCTTTCACCTGTCATGTTCATGTTCAGATGATGCGATCCTTGTCACATCCCTTATGAGCGTTTATCGTAATTTCGGAAGACTAGCATTATACAGATTGACACTTTCTGATCTATGAGTCCACTTTTGCTATGTTTTTCCCCAGGTCTTTTCCGGGTCACTCCTATTCTGTGGTCACTTCCTTGACTAATCTACACAAGGAAAGAAAGTTAGCCGTATTGACTGATTCACGTATCGGTTGAGGCGTGGATATTGACAGCATCCTCTTCCTGGATTGTCGTGTTCGACTAATTCTCAAGCAGTTTTAAGAGTATATTAGCTGTCTTTCCCGTGCGCCTGTAACTTATGAAAAACATGGGAATTTCCCATGTAACTGAAATACACAGAGTGATTGAACAGTAACTTCCTACTATAAAATGAGTATAAATTATTTATTTAATGTTCTACTATTTTTGTCTCAAATATTTGTGTGTCTTTCGTTAATCATTAATGTTTTGTGTTTAGTTTTCAATGTATGATAATCTAATCTGTTTGTTTCATACAGATTATTTTATTTGAAATTTGTGGCCCTGCAGCATGGACGACGTCTTGCTACCGGCATGTTATGACGTTTGGAAATCTATTTAAAAACAATCAATTTGAAAAAATAGAAAGACACAAACAGATTAAATTGTCATACATTGAAGATCAAATGCAGAGACAAAAACAAAACAAAACAAAAACCACAACAGCAACAACAACAACAACAATGAAAAAAGAAAAAGAGGACAAAATTACAATAAACCAAAAAATAATTAGCTTAATTTAAAACAGGTAGTTAATTTTCAGTCAGCCTTACAATGACCATGGGTGTGTCAGAGACCTGTACTACTGCATCAGTTGCACTACCCTGAGTATGTAATTATTTCCTCACGTTGAATGTTTGCCTCTCTATCTTTCAGTGTTTTGAAGATTATTTTTTATTGTTTCATATTTCACGTAGCAGTGGAGTGTTGAGGGTTAAGCTTATGACATCTGACTTAGTGGCTTTGGTGAACTCATGAAGTCTCTGCGATCCAAAGTATTTTTGCACGTGTCGACACCAGAGTCTCTGACTTTCTGTCAGTGATGAACGCCATGTCAGTGACACTGAGGTGCGGAAAATTATTAACTCTTTCGAAACTTCAGTACTGCAGAATCTATTAGGATACATCACTCGCAGCTCACCCGCCCCTGGGATGCACGTCACTCACTGTCCGAGTTCACCAATGCGGGAAAGGAAAGATGGGATCGAGTCGATCGAAGGCGGATTTGGAGGGAGGAGGGAAAAGGGGGAGGGGATGGACAATGAAGATGAGACTAATTCTAATTTGTAGCTCTGTCTGTCACGCAGTTTTCATGTGATGATTTTTGTTTTCATAATAATGATAATTTTTTGTGTCATATTAATTTTTTCTCAACAATAAGAGAAAAGAATGATTTCTTTCCTTCTTTCCACTGCTTGAGTTCTATCTCTTGTATCTGGAAAAGGGAAGTAACTTACCTGGCTGACAAATGACCCATTATGTCCAAGTCTCTTTGAGCAGATCTGTCATCCTGTCACTCTATGGCCACGTGATTTACCGCACCATGTTTTGTTCTATAATCAAGGCTTATCTTTCTATCACAAGTCAAGGGCGATGCCTGTCTGACAGGCAGATCGACCAATCAGTTTTTAAAAAGATTTTTCTAAATCACGGGATTAAACGCCTAAATAGTTCTCTTACCCCTCTCTCTCCCCCCCCCCCTTTCCTCTTTTCTTTACCTGCCAAACTGTGATTGACATGCATGGCAGGGGCAAGTCGGCTGAAAGTGACGTAGCTTACGAGACCCAAACGTACAGTACAAATGGGTTTTGACCGGTCCTATTACTCCCCTTTTCTAGCCACTAGGACTGTTAAAAAACAGCACACACACACACACATATTAAGAAAATTAATATGAAAAGAAGAAAATATTTTTCTTACAGAACTGTTCAGAACATGATGTAGGTTTCCACCAAAGAGTGCAAACGTGGTTTTTCCCCGTCTTAACTGATCTTGTTCAACATCTCTTGCGTCTGGCAATGGGCAGTAAAAACGCTGGTCAAAATCAATCCCCATTAGTGTGCACTTCGGTAAAACTGCTAACTTTTGCCACCGCATCTACTTCGATAACTTCTAGAGAGAGTGACCTTACCGCACCCAGCTCTATTCTTCAATTTTGAGCTTACATCTACCTTCATCACAGGCAATCGATAACGACAGGAATGACTGACGGATTGATAAACAGATCTACAAATTAAATTTGCTTCCTCTTCTTGAAATTATTTAACCCCCTTACCTCACCCCTCCCCCCACCCGGCCACCACTATCACCACCCACTCGCTCTCATCTCCCCTCACCCTCCCCTCGCATTAATGGACTCTGACCGTGACTGACGGGCGCGGGAGCGGCGGGTGAGCTGAGAATACTATATCCTAAGAGACCTTGCAGTATAGTAGTATTCCGTGACAGGGTAGCTGGTGCAATGAGACAGGACATACTGACACATTACAAATCACTGTAGTTCAGGAGCTCTCTGATTTTGGCTTCATGTTTACTATTTGCCCTGGCAAGGTTTCAAGAATAAAGTACTCCTACCCGACTCTTGTTCTATAGTGAAAGATGAAAATACAAATGATACTATGAAATCAGATTGAAATTTTGAGGAAACAAGGTTTATTTCTTTTTCTATTCATTTCATATCTGTTCGCCCCTGTATATAGATGTTGATATAACTACGTCTCCGGCATATTCATTTGCAGGACAAAACTGGACCAGAAGGCAAAAGGCTGGCCTGTAAACATGACAAAATGCCTCACATGAAAGAAAAATCCGACTTAGTATCACATCAATTTTCATTCTTCAGTCTGAAGTGGTACTTCTTTTAGAACTAAATAGATGGCCAAGGAAAATCAATCTTCAATTCTGCTTTCCCCATGACTGTTTCAGTTTCGGTTTTTGATAGTTAAAATGCACTTTAAGGTTACTTTCCCAATAAATGAACTGGTTAGAACGATCCCCCCAGTCAGTATCACCTTTAATCCTGTACAAAGAGAAGTCACGCACAAAGGTGTCCATTTACCCGATCCTGAGACATGGGTCATGAGTTTTCAAAACTACTGTTTCAATTTCAGTTTTTGATAGTTAAATGCACTTTAAGGTTATTTCCCTAACACATGAACAACCTGGAACGATTACCATCATCAATATCACACACCACTCTGTACAGGTAAAAGCCACGGACAAAGACGTCCTTTTAACTCGATACTGAGACATAAGTAATCGCCTTTCTTCATGTCGTTCTCGAGCCATCTCCTTCAAATGATCCATTGTCTATCCTTTTTTGTTTCTTTGCCAAATTCCGTTCTAGTTCTAGGACCTCACCTAGCAGAGATATAAAACCACACTCTGGAGATTTACTCCCAATCGTAGACGACATTTTTTGTTTGTTTGTCGGGCTTAGAATAGGATACAAGGGATGGTTCCACATTGTTTTCAGAGTTTAATAGTTCGTCTAGATTGACGAGATCATAATAATCTGAAAAATAATAAATGTGATAAAAATGACGCCAGCCTGACTGCAACCGCTAGAGGTTTGGTGGAGATTTATTTTCTGAGAATAGGTTTTACTTTAGCACAACGTTAGCGATGACCTTGATACCGGCCACAATTCTCTCCTCCTCCAGACATATCACTGGAGCCATTTGTCTTGAGACAGACCGGAAGGAAAGAAGGAAAGGCAAGCCTAGTCCCACAGTCCCCGCTGTCGTCACAGAGGGAGCAAGACATACATCTCCTGGTAAAATGTGATCTCTCTGGGATCTGTTAGCAGAAGCAGCCTTGGCTACGAAACAAAAGAAAACACGAGGGTTCTTCTTTGGTAATTTATACTACAATTCGGAATAAGAGAAAGGAAACACGGCCGAAAATATCCCATTGAACAAAGTACGTGTCCTTTCCACCAGTTTGTGTAAAAACTGCTATGTAATAATAGAGGAAAAATAAAAGCACAACGAATGTAAAAAAGAAGACCCCCCCCCAAAAAAAAAGTTTTGTACTTTATCGATTTTGTTTTCAGACAGCATTCTGTGTATATTGATATGTCCTTTGTGGTGTATGTTTGCGCAAAGTGACAAAAACTACAAGAAACTGAGAAAGAAAATTACATAATGGGCGGAAAAAGCGAATTTAGTTAGGTCAGTTTCGGAATGAACTTTCGATCAGTAAAGCTGAAGTAAGCAGATGGTCTAAATAAAACTAACAAAATATCATCAAAAATAAAACAAAAATTTCCGTTTCAATCTCGGTATGTAAATTGATTAAAACTTTTCTAATGTTGGCCGACAACACATTATTTTGGTGCCAATTTTTCTATTCTGCAACAGAATCATATCGATTATTCGTAACTAAAGATGAACTCTAGTTATTGTAATTAATATCTCGAAAAAAACGTCTCATATTAAGTAAAACTTTGTTCAAACGATGTTCTTCTTTGAACGTTACGAATAATCAAAGACCGACGCTGATTCCTCATTGATCCAATTGTAATAAAATTTCCAACGGAAGACTATGGTCCCTTATTCTCAAATGAACCCTATTAACAATCTAAGATGTACAGAAAAACTCGTTCAAAAGCAAAGAAAGAGCTGAGGAAATTAAGAATACAATGAAAACAAAATGCACGTTAGAACAAATTTTCTGTATTCTGCCTTCACCGTCCAGTATCGAGGACGGGAAGAGAAAGATAGAACGATCTCAAAGGAAATGAAATGATTTCAGACGCCTGGTCGGGTTTTTGAACTTCTTCGTCGAGAGATAAACTGAAATCAGCAGACTGATTTCATAAGCTTTTCCACTTGAACTAAGATGTAGATCATAAAAATGTTCCATAATCTTCCACCCAGTCTTCCAGCTACATTTCTCTTCCTCATCCACGTCTTGGCTTGTTATTTCTGCATAAAATTTAATATCCGCCCTACGTCCAATAAAGAGGCCAACCTTCTCTGCTCTTGAAAGACTCAATCTATTACAGCTTTATTGTTTACGGCCGAAAACGTCAGCCGTGATCGCCTTGGCTGGAAGTGTTTAACGTCACCTGCACGAGTGAGTCAGACGGAAAATGCCACAGTTTAGGACGATGCAGCGTGAACTCACTTACACTTGACTGGCTGCGATGTAGGCTGCAAATAAGGGACTTTGATCCTAGGTGCATTGTGAAACCCTTTCTGTCAACTATCTCAATTTCTCTTTTGATTATTTTCGTCTTTGTATTCAAACTTATGGGTGAAAAGAAAACCAGAATTCGGGGATGCTTTATTTTGCTTTTGGAAAGGGGGGTTTGGGAGGGGGGGGGCAGAGGTGATGGGGTGTGTGTAGAACGATATCACATTTTGATTTCAAACTACCTGTTATTGAATGAATAAGGCATATCATTCAACGGGAAATTCACAAGCGTCTTCAATGATTCCAGAATTTCCGAAATTATTTAGACGTCAGAAACAATCTTACTACTAGACTAGTATCCCAACTGAGGAAACAATGTAAAACATTACGCCTGGGACATACACATTAGTCCTGAATACCACTTACATAATCATCCTGAAGAATCGTAGACCACTCACATATTTATCCTGAAGAACTATAGACCCATGACATATTCATCCTGAAGAGCTATGGACCACACATACATTATTCACCCTGCCTAAAGAATATATGTATAAACCACTTACACATTTCATCCTGAAAGACTATAGACCACGCATGCCTTCATTGTGATGGACATGAACACCTCACACAGTCATCCTGAACAAGTAGTACAGACCATTTTGACAATTGTCAACGCCCATCAAGTGATTTCGGTCTTGTTCTTTGAAAACAAAAGAAACAACAACAACAACAACAACAACAACAACAACAACAACAACAACAACAACAACAACAACAACAACAACAA
>JBCEWB010070584.1:4375-29639 GCA_039654565.1 Peronia peronii | reverse complement strand
TGTGTGTGTGTGTGTGTGTGTGTGTGTGTGTGTGTGTGTGGGAGAGAGAGAGAGAGAGAGAGAGAGAGAGAGAGAGAGAAAGCAAAATGCGCACAACTTAGTTCAGGAAGGCATTCTGACCGAAATGGCAGCATCAACAAGAGGCTGCTAAATTGTGTAAAACAGGCGTACCACGTTACCACATAATGATGCAGGTTGCGGTATGGTGATGATGAAGAGCCAACTGGGCTAAAAAAAACTTGGCGTTCAGATGTTCCATCAATTTTCATCGTACTGTTTTCTCAGATCTGTTACTTGTTTTCGAGGATTGAGTAAGTTCCAGGTTGACAGCATATATCTTACACTTCAAAATGCTTCCATAAAATGGAAGTCCTGATTTCTTATTTGCCTATTGCTTCTTTTTTTTTTTCAATGTATCCAGCTAGTTCTGGGTTGATAGTCTATGTCCTAAAATTCAAGACATTTATAATAATGACGGTATGGGTGATTACTGCCCCGATGAAGAGCCAAGTACTTAAGTGGGCTCGAAAATTTGGCTAGCGATATTTGTTTATTTTATTAACTTAATTCAAAAATTTTCATACCGTTTTTCCACTTTTTTGGTGCATTTGATTAGTTGCCGGTGGACAGTCGTCTTAATTTTGAGACATTTTCGTAAAATAATGATATGGGTGATGATGATGATGTTGACAATAATACTGATGATAATAATAATGATAATATAAGTCAATGCTATTCTTGGCATTTTTCTTTGTGTATATGTTTGTGTGTGTGTCTGCACGTGTATATCTGTGTACGTTATACGCACAGTAGCAATATTAGCGACACACTAAGAGTTGTGGCGGCATTGACGTCTTGAAACGACGCTTTTTTACTCTCACTTTCTACTGAACACAGATTCTTTGCGTGACTATTGACTAAAACATTGATAATCAATAACAAAGGCGTATCCAAATAAATGTTGAACAAAGTAAAAATGTGTCAGTATGAAACGTTTCATAAACTTGTAACAACAACCTACAAATTCTCTCGGTATTTACTATGACAATAGCTAAAGTACAGCCTCCACGGCTGTATGAAAGTTGTCGGTCGCTTTCGTTTGTCTACCCGACAGTCATTTATTCTATTTAGAGAGTGTTATCCTTTTCTATCTTTTCAATTTTCTCTACATTTTTTTCAGTCTATATTTCGCCCTCTCCACCTCTAGATGTCTGCAGGAATGCTGGCAAATATAAGCCAGTGTTTACGGCGTGAGAAATGCGACACAACACAAACCCAATTCTGGAGTTTAAATATGAATATATCTGCAATATGGAAACATGCAATAATTCGCAAAACCTTTCATGACATTTTGCAGGCAGTTCCTAAAGCCTATAAAATATTTGTAAAATGCGAGTTGAGAGTGCACTTCTGATATTTCAAACATTCATGATACTGATCAAGTTTCAGGAAGGCTGTGCTGAAAGCACTTCCTTCATCCGCAGGCATGAAAAAACAGAAAAAACAAAATGGTTACAAATTTTCAACTTCGCCGCTTCTTTCATGTCAGCTCGTCATACCAGGGATGACGTGCGGTATCAGACTTGAGAGACTTGTCAGCATCTTCAGTTTAAGAAGTTTGCGACACTTCTGAGAGATGCCCTTTCTCGGCACACGTGAAGTAGTTAAAAAAATAAGAGGAATTGTTCAATCTTGATCATTTTCACAACTACACCCAGTCTCACCCCAGTCCGCATTCCTGACCTAAAAGACTAAGGCTCTAAAATGCATATGAACAAGTTCAAACAACATCAGTGTATTTCAACAGAATTTGTCAAAGACACAATACGAGTATTATAAACTTTTTTCTGGTTTAAAAGCAACAACTGACCACAACGTATTATTTTGCCTTTAATTTTTATTGTTAATCCAACAGAGAGATTCAAGAATTACTATTGCCATTTAGTGCTGAAAAACGTTTAGTTCTGCGTGTGTCTGTACGTGTGTAACGGACTGTGCCAAACAAAAGATATGATGTAATGCTGTGATCCTTTTGTTGTGACGTAAATAACGTACTATACGGTATCTCACTTGAAAAGTCACCTCATTTCCAGAAACCAATCGTGCTGTTTGTATCAACTTAGCGAGAACAATCAATTTGTTTTAACTCTGTTTTCATACATTGGATATGCCCTTTTTATTTGTACATTTTGCTCTTTTTAGCAAGTAAAGACTGGTAAGACAGAAATCAGCGAAAACTGCTGAGTGTAAAAGTTTCCTGTGTCGGTGAGATGTATACTTCGATGATAAATAAACAAAATCCTACAAAAACTTTTCTGTGGTTTAAAAACAAAAGCAAAATACACATTATAAATCTTGAAGCAGACAAATAAAACTGGGCCAGGTTTAAGTTCTTTTTCTCAAGATTCATACAGAGTAAAGAAGCGCTAGTTTATATGTCCTTCGTAAAATAAAGTGCTGTTGCGTCATCTTCATGTGACTGTACCTGTAAGGCTTATGGAAAACACTGACAACATCTTTTTTTTTTTACATCAGGTTTTTAAAAAGCCAGAAATTACAACATGACTACCATTAACAATGGTAATGCGCTAAGGTAACAAAAGCCGCATCTACGTTACATTGCTTACGTCAGTATCATACTTAATCTTGCGAATCCAACAGTGTAATGCTTTCACAAAGGAAAGAAAATCACTTACAATCCTTATAGTTTTAAAGAAATGTCTTTATCTGTGCCGTCCTCTCAGATTGCGTAGATTTCTGTTAAGCTCAGAGAGCTTCCTTCGTTTCAATCTTGCCGTTGTTTGTTTGTTTGTTTGTTTGTTTGTTTGTTGTTTGTTTGTTTGTTTGTTTGTTTTCAGAATATCAGAGACTGAAATGATCACCAGTCCAGGCATCAATTTTGATATCGCTCATCTCAAGGCTGTTTCTATCGGTTGTGTCTCTGTGCCCTGTCTTGCAATTTATTAACCTCGAAGGAAAAAGCCAACCCAAGCTAAAACCAACCCTTATATAAAAAAAAAAACAAAAACGAGAAACACGAGAAAACTTCATCAAATTTTTATGAGCAAACGCGACTGATTTCACTTCTTCTCTTCCTCCCAGCAGTCTTTTATTACTACCGCAATGTCAGAGTTATGAATCATTCAGGGGTCCAAGAAATACCTGCCTAGCCATACACCTGTAAACTAATACCTTATGTTACAAGTTCAATGACCGTGATATGTGAGGTTTGTTACAGTTTTCCCCATAATCTTATGAACAACTCCACTAACCCATGCAATGAGGCTATTAAATTCTGTCCTTTCTTGTTTTGTTATACCCATATGACCCAATGTTTGCGCAAGGATCTGACTTGATGTCATGGATTGGTTCGTTGACTAGCTAGTTTTAGTCCCTAGATGGCTGCCTTTATTTTTAGGCCATCTTTAGAAAAGAAAAAGTCCCAAAAATCTGACGAAAAATAATAGACTATCTTGTCGCTTCCGATATATCATGTAAACCTACATCCGCTGTAGCAGTTTTCCAACGAAACCTTTTAGCACCTCGGAATAATAACATACCTCTTGCGACAACTGTGCCTAATTGACAAAAAATAATCTATATGAACATCTGATACAGAGATCGTATCTCACAGTTCGAAAACGGATCAGGAAGGTGTGGAGACCTCGTTTCTATAATGAAACAACACCAGTAGTTCGGCCATATCACACAAGATCGAACGGCCTTGCAAAATCTATTATACAAAAATGGAGAAATGGGAAGACAGAAAAAAAGATGATAAGAGGCAACATCAAAGGATGAATCAATCTCCCTCTCGCGAGGAAGGTTGTCAGGATGTCAGTAGTAGTATCTCAATCGCCACCCTCTCCCCCCTCACGACCCCTAACCTACTTGCCCACTGGCTATGGGGCCAACCTAACATATACCTAATCTATATATAAACAAATTGATATGTCACAATGTTATTTCAGTGTCAGTTGTTGATGAATTCACGACAGTAAAGTGTGCATAATTTATGCTGTGGGGTTAATCAAACTATGGACAGCGGCGTAATAGTCAGTTACATACCAACGTCAATGGTACAAAAAAAGAAGGACAAAGACAAAGAGTCAGAGAGACGACAAGAGAAAAAAATGGTAAAAAAAAAAGGCAGCTGAAAGGAGAATCCCCGTGGCTAGAATACTGAACACAGAGACGAACAAGAACCTTCTTCTCCCCAAACTTAGCCCCGAAGAACTGAAGAGTTTGACTAAACACGTACAAGATCTCGAACAAACACCCACATAATTCAATGTTTGATCATGTACTGCAAACATGAAAGGATTGTCGGGCTGATTGAATTTGAAAAGGCATTTTCCCAGTTTTCAGTAACCTTTAATTTTTACCTTGATGACGTACAGCACTGGCTATTTGCACAGCGAGTTGTGCTCAAGAACCAAAGACATTACTCAGGATTCAGTTTTTTTTTTAATGAAATGATGGTTTTGGGTTCTGCTCTCCTTCCTGTCATCAAATTCTAACCTGGCTAAGATAGTCTATAATTTTGCAACCCTTCAGTGAGAACGTTGTGCGTCTCTTCACGTTCTCCAGTAACCTATTTCTGCTTCAAAAAACAAAGACTACAATCATTTTTGCCCCTAGCCATCACATCTTAGACATTGCGACACTGAAAGACAAGCTCGGCCTGCCAAAGTATGGTAAATTTTCAATGAGCTCACGTGAAGGAATAGCCTGGATCTCTGCCCTATTCACGCCCACATCCTAAGTGCAAGTCTAGGAAATAGGACTAAGAGTGCCCAGAATATTTTGTCCCACACAATAGTACTGCACAACACTGTGCCTTACTGGGCATGATCTATGCAGATATAACTGCCCCACTGATATTCTTAGTCTGAAAAAAAAAATAACTAAATTAAAAGACGTGTAATTTGGGTCATGGGTCAACCAGAATTGGACCGATATTTTTCATCACAACTCCACCAATCACCAAGACAAAGTCTGCTGACCTCACAAAGTAGCCGGATTGCTATCCAGACTGACAAAATCTTACTTCAGAAAAAAAAAAGACAAAAAGAACTCCAGCATGATGAACAGTAGTGTGCCGGAAGAAGTTTTTTTTTACATTAATAGAATCTTCATTTAGCTCCGAAATTCGCAGCTCAGAACTGCATTGGCTCAACTATTTAAATGACATTACGTGTCACAAAAATATAAAACAAGATGGATTAAAACGGAATGTGTGTGTCATGTAATTATGAAGGCGAAAATGAAGGTGTGATTCGACTGCATAGACAGGACAAAACAGAAAAAAAAGGAAAAGAGAAGTATGAATATAAAAAATAAAAAAAAAAGAAACGCGAACTCGTTGATTAATGCCAAGGAGGAAGAACCTTTCAGACAACAAAAGATACTGGAAAAACGTGCGGAATGGCAACTTCACACCTGATGACTTCTGAACTCTGATATATCAAGTTCCTCTCTATCAAATAAAAAAAACAAAATGTTGAGTGGATGGATGCCTTTCTATGCGACAACACAGACTGATATCAAAAGAGAGAATATACCACTGAGTACCATTTCATAACCTAATTATTTGAAAAAAACGCACAAAGGTTGTCTATGTCTTCAATACGAAATGAATAACGCTGGAAACATTGACATATTATTATTAAAGATATGAAGTCATTTTATAGAATTTTTTTTTCTGGAGCGGTTTCTTTCTACGTCAGTGAGAATTTTCTTCCTGGGTGCAATGTGAAAAGTGTATCATTGCCTAATAGCTGTGCCCAATGATGAAATGTATCGCATTTACTGTTATCTTTTATCCGTCTAGCAAATCACAAACTATCAAACGTAATCTGCGCAGAGCCTGCGCCTCTCTCTCACTCTCTCTCTCTCTCTCTCTCTGTGTGTGTGTGTGTGTGTCACTCTCTCTCTGTCTCTGTCTGTCTGTTTGTCTCTCTCTCTTTCTCTCTCTCTCTCTCTCTCTCTCTCTCTCTTTCCATGATATATATAATTTTCTGCATTTCCTGCCTTACAATTTTCCTGTCTAATTATCTGTGACGAAGTCGATTTGATTGTAATGAAAAGCCGACGTGACCACAACACAAATCACAAACTGTAGGGTGGTCATATATCTGGCAAATGAAGAAAAGGTCTAAAAACCGGAAGGAGGCAAAGATGAACTACAAAGTGCTACCATCTCTCGTTCTCCTAGTCTTTATTATACGCATTTGTCAAAAATTTGAGTCAGTGGAAGAGAAAGGGCAAACTTAATAGCAAAAAGTTCCAAAGAGCTACCGAACAAAGAGAAGAATGGAGGGTCAACATCTGACACTTGAAGAAGATGAAGAAGTATGCACAATGACAGACTCCCACCGCTTCCGCCATATTATCATTCACCAACGTCGTGTTCAGTAGATGCAAAATAAGATAAGATTAGATTTTAAAAAATAAAATATAAAATAGATACGATAAGACAAGACAAACTTTATTGTCTTCAAAATAACAAACTGAATCATATGATGTAAGGTTCCATTACTTCAATTCCTGGGCACTGGACCCGCCCAGCCCTCAAGGTATTCGTATACTAATAACTAAGGACAAGTTCTAACTATTGTTGGATCTTTCACCAATGTAGAATCAAGTTTTAACTTCAGTGTCAGCAACCTTCAAAAGTCAGTCAGTAGGTTTCAGAATTGTCGTTTCAATAATATTCAGGTGACATTTTCTCCCATGGAAATTCACGTTTTCTTTTGTTTAATTTATGAATTAGTAACACCACTTCTCTAGAAGAGTATCTTAACACTGCTACAGCCACCATTTGGCTGTCTGCTGGCATTTATAACACAGCACATTTGGTCGAATATCTTCTAAAAATGCGTTCACATCAGCTTGAGATGTAACTGCTGCAGCTGGCTTTTCATAGTTTAAAATACGTAATTAAAAAGTACAATATGTGTTTCCCTATTAATGCGCTTGTTTCTGCGTGTTCTCCTTTTCTTTTAATTTATTTTTGTAAGGCAAAAGGTTTATTTCGTTATATTTTAAGATTTTTCCTTGAGGCAAATACTTCTTGTTGTCTCTTAAATAGGAAATAAGCAACAAAATTTCGCCCAACAACGAAATGTAAAAGTAAAGTTTGAAGCATTCAACAGTAATCTTCTTCCAGTACGAGTTCCTGCTTTGAAGTTTAATGAGATATTGGGGAAGAGTGAAGATTTAAAAAATAAAAGTGCCCACTTTTTTTAATTAACTGACCTGAGGCAAATATCGAAGCCAGCAAATAATGAACTAACTCGATCAAGAATTAATTCGATTACTTCATGGTATTAACCGCAGAGTGGAATAGGAGCTGATAAAACCAGAGCTTGTTGGGAAAAAAAAACACAGAAGGTTCTATAGTTTTGTTGTGTTTTTTTTTAATCTTTAAAACAACCAAAGTATTCGGAGTAGATTACTGTTGAGTATTTCAATCTTTCTTTCGGGGGGAGGGGGAGGGGGAGAGAGAGAGAGATCTGCGAAATGAGAGACAGCAAGGAAGCGTTTGCTTATTCAGAGTACTTTGAAACGAACCTTGCGTCAAAAGTGCTAAATCTGTTTCAACTCAACTGTGTAGAATTTCGACAGTATGGGCACTACCGCAAACAAATTTACAGATATTTTAATTTTCATTCATTTATGTAACTATTTCACCAGAAATAGTGTGCACAGGAATTAAGAGAGAAAAAGAAGAAAGAGTATGTGATAGACACGTTTCCCTCAACTATGAGCCATTTTGACCGTCGGTCAAATCACTTCCGTTTGCCAGGTACAAGAGATATAATATAAACATTGTAAAGAGGGATAAAATACCCTTTTTCTCTTGAAACACAAGTAACAGGAAATCCTGAAAATTTCCCATTTGGTGTGTTTTTTTTTTCTTTTCTCATCACAACAATTTTTTCATAATTCTTTTTGCCTCACTTCTTTCAAATGACAGAAGCTCTGGTAGTTTTCCTTTCTTTACAGTGCTTGTCTTATACCTCTTGTACTTGACAAAGGAAAGTAACTTAGCTAGCAAAAAAATGGCCATTATCGTGTCAACGAAAACAGGAAAAGCGGGTATTAGTTTCTTTAATAACAGATAACTCAGTACACCATGCACAACAATGTCTCAGGATAGAAGCAAAATAATGATGATAATGAAATAATAAGCAACATCAAAACCAAGTTCAGAGAAATGTGCATGGATGATAGAAACACTTTGAACAACGTGATATACCGAAGGCTTGCTATTGGAGTGAAGGGGAGAAAAACTGGCTTCTTTTACGTGGAGATTGTATGCGTCTCTTCACATTTACTGTCATTTCTATTCTTATGCACTTTTTGACCCAACCAATACTACTCACGTAAAAGAAACTTGATTTTAAAAAAAAAAAGAAAAGAAAAAAGTACGCTATTCATGTTACTCTTCCTTACACTTGCAATTTCTCATGAAAACAACTGGAAATGGTCAAGAGCAGTAATGGGCATTTCCTTAGCTCTTCAAATCACAAGAGCTTTCGAGGTGTTTTGCCAAACTCCTTTACGGTTACGGTAACGGTTTTGATAAGCTTTTCAACCTCCTAACGTGGTGGTTATCTCAGCTATCTCAAAATGACTCAGATCTACATGTGAGTGGATATCTGATCTGGTCTAATGTCATGCCTGATCTTTCCACTCATTCTGTTCTCCACTTTTTTTTTATGCTTAGAAAATTGCTACGACATTTTCCGAAGGCAATCGGACATAACCAAACGCAACAGTTTATCAAGCAAAGTTTATGTGTATCATGAAAAGTACAGTAATGTAGACTCCTTTGGTTACATGCATTCATATCTGAGAAAAATGAGATCATATTTCCAAGCACATCAGCTGGCTTATAAAGACTGGAAGACCAAGCCTGTTGCGCGTGTGGAACAGAAACAGCTCCAGACACATGAAAAGGAGATTAAGAAAATGGAGAGAGAGAGAGACAGAGTTGTTATGTTTGTATTACAATCGCCTATTACTGATGCCATACGATTATAATGAAATGATAAAAAAACAAAAAAAAAGACTCACAATGTTTCTTATTTGGCAAAACAAAATGGCCACAAAATCCTTGAGACGATAAGATTCGTGAGGAAGGAAACGATTGTACTACTGTTACTTCATCTTGTCTTGGGTTTGCATCTGAATTGCACTGAAAGCAATATGGTAGTCCTCACATTTTCTTAAAAATTGTGGGCAATATTAAACATAGACAGAATGACAGCAAATTTAACTACTTCTTAGCACTTTGCTTAATTAGTAAGTGTTTCGGGACAGACTATCGGTCGATCTATGTGAGAGAAGGAGAGACGGGGGAGGGGGGGGGGGGGAGATGATGTAACATTCTTGCAGACAGACAAATCTTCAGATTCTTTATCCTCGGCTCAAACCTTCTCATGAGTTTATTATTCACTGATTATTATTGCATCGTTAGGAGTTCTTGAACCACACGCCCCCTTCTATGTCTATGTATGTAGGAACAATAACCTTTTTCTTGTCATTTGTGGTGTCAAATTTCAAGACAATTTATGGACAATTGTTTACAAATTTATAGGATGCTTCACCATTTTTACACTATAAATTCTTTCTTTCAGTCTATCCTCTATAAATTCAGGGGATTTAAGAGGACAGTGAACCAAAAGTTACCTAAAGATGTTACAACTGAATAGCGCATGAATATTATTAACGAAATGGTCAAGGTAAACAATCGGATGGTCATCTCCTATTAGAGCACTATGACCTATGCAATGACCAAATGACCAGTCGTCTCAAGGACATCAAACGGCCACTGAGTAACATTTTGCACCCTGACTGAGAGATCTCCTCACTCGGAAATGCCACTGACCGGTGTTGGCCGTAAAGTTACATCTCTTAAATACTTTGAAAAAGGATATTCCATTGCAACGCACTCGAGCCAAGGACAGCGAATGATCTGAATGAGAATAGGCGAAGACCGGGTGGATGACTAAAATGTAAAACAATCCAGTGTATTCCCATAACATTCTTCCGGCTACTTTGAATTCGTAAACAGCCAAATATATTAGTTCTAGGCGGCTGTAATGGGCAATAAAATTGTCATTTGCATTGATAAAAAGAGTCCTAGAGCTGTGATGACGCATAAAAAACATCTTCACTTCATAATTAAATACAAAATATATCATCTGGGAATTATTTGTTTTATTTCTATTACCATATTAGAAAATAAATGATCTATTTGAAGAATCAAACATCATGTCGTAAAATGCCCAATAGCTTATATGAACATTATCGCAAAAGAGTTTATAGATTTGTTCTTTTTAATTTACTGATATTGTTTATGTAACTGTTTCAGCCAGAAATGGTGTGCACATGAATTAAAAGAGAAAGAAGAAACAAAAATGTGAATGTCACAGTCATGTTGCACAGCAAACCACTGACACCTATTGTAGCTTCTTGTTTCAAATTTGATGCCGTGCATTGCTCTCTTATTGAAAGCTGCCTGCAGATGAAGCTGCAAGGTCGAGGCTTACGATCAAACACTGTTGAATATATAAAAACAGGCTTTTAAAAAATGGCTTTGCAAACCCCAGTCGATTGTAGCAGGTCAATCTGTGGGTATACTGAACGAGACAACTAGGTGAATAAACTGGAAGGTCCATAAATAGCTAAAAACAAACGTCAGTGGCATTCATTCCTTTGGGAAATTCGATTCCCCATTTACTTTTGTTGTGCTGAGCTCTAGTTGATTTTGCTTCCTTTCTGTGTTTGTTTTGTTTTCTTTTCTTTTCTTTCAGGTTGCTTGGGTGTGGTACTATTATGTTGCTACAACGCTGTCCTTTGACTCGGATATCTGAAGTTTCAATAGTTTGTGCTGTATTTAGACCTTAAAAGGCATACGAGAAAACTGCTGAGCTAACGTATGAGGACAAAACAGCTGTAAATTTCATCTTCAGTACTTAACAAATGTCCTTTGTTATATATTTATTTAAAACAGAAAGAAATAAAGAAAGAAGGTAATCGAAAGACAGAAAGAAAGAGAGAAAGAAAGTAAGAAAGAAAGAAAAAAAGAAAGAAGGAAAGAAAGAGTTACTTTCATTCATCCCCTTACTACTTTGAACTTCGAATCTGTTGACAGTTAACTTCATGACTGAGTGTCTTTAATGCAATACGTTTATGCACCAAATATCTCCACATGTAACATAGATTGACGACCGTAACAAAAACAGACAAAGGAGAATGCAAAATCTTGATTGAATTGCTCTACATTGTGGATGCTCTGAAGGTTCTTGTCCCGGATTTATGACGAGTGCCGAGAATGTCAAGCATTTCTATTTCCAGATAGAAATGTCGACATAACTAACCCTACAAGCACAACGGAAACTACCTCATACCGTGCCAGCTGCTTACAAGCCCACTGATTATATGACAGCTATAGATAACCAGTTAACACTATAGTTATCGTCGTCGTTATCATCAGCATCGGGTGCCCTGCTGCAGAACATTATTGTCTATTATTGTCCACAACAATTACCCGCGTTCTTGTGCTGACATTATAATAACAACATGCAGTTTGTGCACAAGAATGGAGCTTGACTGTCTGACAAACCTGCTGTCTTTCCCCCACACCCTCTTTAGCCACCTCACATCTGTTCTAACGCACACTCCAGACAACGATCACAAGATCATTCCAGTACAATATGTATGACGGCTTGGTCATACTATAATTATCTGCCTGCAGATTAAACAACAAAGGGCCTCGGGCATACATTAAAAAATTAATCACGTGGCATTTGTCACGAAGACCGACTGGAATTGAATTGTCTTATGTAGATTACGCAAGAATGTCGTGTTTGTTTACTATGGCGCAATCTACCAGAGAGATCACGGACTTAAAGAGCACGCCTGAGAGAATCGCGTCTTGTTCAAAAGAATGTATTATAAATCATTCGCACTCAAAACAAACTACTTGTTGCTGTTGTTGTTGCTGTTGTTGTTGTTGTTGTTGTTGTTGTTGTTGTTGTTGTTGTTGTTGTTGTTGTTGTTGTTGTTGTCGTTGTTGTTGTTGTTTTAATGTTCTTTTTTTTTCTTCCTGCATCCTTTACTTTGAAAAGTGCCTTATCATTCAGTTCATATCATTTCAATATCTTTGGAATGGCTAGTTCGGAGAAAAAACTGACTTTTTCCTGACTGGTGCTATTGCTAACGGAGGTTGTCCCTGGTCTCGTGAAAGAAATGCAGTCTCCTGTAGGTGATGCAAACGGTGTGTCATGCGATGTGCTTCGTGGCGTCTGCATCGAATCGTTAACAAAAGTAGATTACGTTCAAAAACATAGATCAGAGTGGGATCATCAACATCTGCATGCTTACTTCAGTAGCCACTAGCCAGTCATGATGATCCTAGCGTCAGCTCTTGTCGATATATTGATGATATGCTGCTGTTGTATCTGATAACGAAACTTCGTGCTTGGAAAGATCAGGATGTTAAAAGCAGACACTACATACCAAGGTTAGGTCAACAAAAGAACGCCAAAGGCTGATAATCATGATGAGCTCCCTTTGTCTTCATCTCGACAATGTTGGCTGTGAACCCCAGAGCTACAAGGCAAGATTCTTTGTCTGTCTGACGTGTCTGCTAATGTCACACAAGTTGTCTTTGTCCTGATTCGTTTCAGGGATCGGTGTTCTTCAGTCATATCTCAAGAATTTAGCAATAAAAAAATTGTTTTTCGGTTCTCTGAAGCTTAGCTAGCAATGCTACGACAGAGTTCATCTCCTGTCGTGGGCAATAAGATTGGCTTTACGCCATCCTTTTCACTTTAAAGCCATCACAAAACTGGATCAATTAAACATATAGATCTAAGTAACAGTAGTGATCTGGATAAGAGCTAATGCCATTTCTTTCTGCCTTTTTGAGACCAAATAATTTCACTGCATTAGGGCATCAAAGCACGTACTGTATAATAGGGTGGAATATAACATCCTCATCTGCTACATGGGAAATTCTCAATGGAGGTCTCATTAAAATACTGTATAGGAAAATATTCATTATATAACTGCTACTGTAGGCCTAAGACAACATAAATATTTTCTCAGATTCTTTATGAACGTTTCCCGACAATGATGGAAACGGAAGAAAAAAAAAACGAACAATGAGGTTGCGGATAGAAAAAGGCATGAATGTGTGTGTTGTATTTCATTTCACAATCACCTCACCCTGATGAGATCTAAGTGCAGCCTGAAATGCCAAGATGGGTTTACATTAAAAGTCAAAATATTACAATTTCTGGGCAGAATATGTGGTTTGTAATTATTGTCGTCGTCGATATAGTTAGTGTGAGAAAGAAACGGTCCTGATATTTTCTTTCCAGCTTAAAAAGTACAAATAAAATTTCTCAGATGGTTTCCTTTTTTGTCTACCGAGCACCAGACATCCACTCTTTAGCATATTACAAGTAGTCTCGTGTGACGTATATCGGAACATGTATTGACAAAGTAGCCCTTGTTTTATCACTCAAATATTCAATTCAAGAAAATATTTGTTATGGTGTACAGCTACAGATTGGACAGTTTAGTGAAGGATGACGCTGCAGCAGCAGAAATATCATACTTCAAGTATTAGAAATGGAAGCCATAATATCAAGGTTGAAGAAGTGGCAATTATAGCAGGGGTATATATTACAGACATCATTCTGCTTCAGGCTTAACAGCTTGCAAATATAAGAAATTCATGATAGCTTTTTAGTTTTGAGCGCTATTCTTGGCAACATCCTCTAGCTATGTGACATATATAGAACATTCAAAATAGAAAGCAAAAAAAAAAAAAGGTGGAAAAAAAAAACTCCACTGAAGACGGACAACAGAGTGGACTTCAAGTTGATGTGGTACTGCCCAACAGAGGTGAATATTACCAATCCAAAACACCCCGCTAATGTAAGAGATAAACAGATCTACATGTGGGCACGTTAATCTCAACGGAGTAGTGGAATAATCCTCAAAAAAAAAAAAATGTTAAGAATAAAGATCATTTTAGTACTGTCCATTTATCTATCAAATTGATATAACTTAAGGACTTGGAGTCTGCCATTTTTCCATATTATTATATTTATCCTATAGAGCAACTCTGTGAGCATATAACCACTAAACCGCAGTGATCTTTTAGCTTTCCGAAATCGGAGACGAAAGAGAGCAATCTCTCACCACTCAGTTTAATAGGCTATCAGAGACATATTTTTTTTTCTAATTTAGGCTGCTTTTCACATTTCCCGTGCTATTGAGATATGGAGAAAATTCAGGAACATATTATTATGGTAAAATTGCTTCTGAAGTCACATACATGAAGAGTCTGAAACAAAACATGATATTTTCTATCATGGCTGGGCTAAACAGTGTGCCTGCAGGCTAATTAGATGTATCAAATATTATATGTGACAAGAAAAGGTTAATGGATACTTTATAGTACAAATGCACAAACTGGATGACGTTTTCGACTCGATGACCTCGCAGTCAGGCAAACAAGCTGTTACCAAGCTAATATGTAAATGATTAGACAGAGTCTGAATATGAGATGCATTAAATGTGCCATTTTTTCTCTTCTTTTAAGTATAAGCATCGATCGATTCTTCTCTAAAATGTTATAGCAAACCACAGACTGCTGAGATCTGTATCTCTAGCCAACGTAATTTACATCGCAGCACCGAGAAGAAGAAATAAGAAAATCTATCTGGGCGTTCATGTGCTTGTGTAATGACCTGATCTATAGATCTTCAGACAGGTCTCCATTAATTACAAGCAGTTATGGAACTCGATCACATCTCTAGATGTGGGAGAAATTAGTACGTTGAATATTTGCGTGCACAGCTTTTCCTGAGTGCTGTAAAAGACAATGAGTACATGTGTATTGCGTGCGTGTGGGGGAGGGGGGAGTCAGGGGAGAGGGTCGAAAGAGGGGGGAGAGGAAAGACGGAAGGGAGAAAGAACGTATGTGTGCATATAATTTTGCTGTATCCAGTGCAAAGGAGACTGCAATCTCATGCAAACTGTTGACGCAGACCCATACATTGAATGGGACCAGTATTTTCTCTGCCATGATGAAAAGACAGAGAGAATGTGCACAGTTATGTTATCGTGCGCTTTTGTTGATGGTGTGTCATAATATTAATATGGTGATTTCATACGGATCTTATTTTCTGATGTCCGTGATCGAAATAAATTCAACTAAGAGAAGATTCCATTTTAGTCCCTTTGTTTCGCTTTAAGATAAATCAAAGCAGTTCTATCCAGAACACAATTTTTACATAGTGGACGAAACAAATAGATCTACTCATAAACCGGCATTATATGATGTAAGCTCACGATTCATCGATTGTAAAAATACAGTGGATAAAACGGGTGGAGATCAGCAACTGATAGCAATCTAGTGACCATGCCATGTAATTAGGGACCAATGGGTGTGTGAAATTGAGTCTTATGGGATGGTACGTTATCGTCTCTCTCTTTTCTTTCCCTTTTATACTGAGGAGCCGATTTAATGTGGATGAAAAATATGGCCGGGAAAGAATAGCGGTCATAATAAAGATTCGCAAGACCTCTTCAAATCACAATTACAAAGGCACCCACTGAAGGCATGTTAAACCAGCTGTCTATATGTCATTCAGCTGATTCGCTTTGGTCTGATACATTTCTAAATAGTGCAGCCGAAAGCAATATAGGTGTATTAGCCGAGCTAATCGAACTGAGACCTCTCCATGCAAAAGTAAAATAGTTGCTAGGATATTGCCTTACACTTGCGTGACTGAACGAAAAGAATGGTGGATCAGCTAATACAGATCTATTCTTCAGCAGAATTACAGTGCGGTCCGGCAACAGCTGGCTTGAGAATCTGGTACAACTTACTGATTAACTACAAATCAGTTAATGGACTAAGTAAGGCTTTAAGCACTAAATTCTCAAGTCCTTTGTCGGGCCTACGTGTGGAGAGACGCCAGAATAACGCATAAGCGCCGTAAACCTCACTTCTGATGTCGGCTTGTCTTGCCTGGAGGCAAAAAAGGAGAAATTCGTCAATAATGAATGACTGAAATATTTTCCGTGGAAGTTTATGAAGATTGAAGAAGGCGCTTTTCCGTCTTTCCCTCAGCATCGTAACCCCACAAAGTCTGATCCCTTTTTCTGTTTATTCCTCCAGACTTTCTCAGCCAAACTGCTGCCTCATTGTTTCTCTTTATCCCTATCTGTCAATCAATATGTCTATTAAACTATCCGTCCATCCATTCATGCACCCATCTATCCAGCCATCCATCCATCTATGCATCCAGCCAGCCAGCCAACCAGCCATCAATTTATCTACCCATCTATCCACCCATCAACATATCCATCCATCCTTCCACAATCCTGCCAGACAAACATTTCAGCCATTCATTCATCCATCTAGGCATCTATCCATATGTTCATCCACCCATCCCATATTGTTTTCTCTGGATTTGACAAGATAATAACCTTCATTTCCTGGATTCATATTGTATTATTCTATGCTTTGTTTTTCGAGTCTGTTTATGTCTTTCCCTGGCTTCTTATGGCCGGTAGGGCAGTTTCTTTAATCCTGTTGTTCATAACGGCCTCGTTTGGACACAATCGCCTGATTTATCTATTGCTGACTTTATGTGATGCTATTATTAGATAGTGCGACAACATTCCATATCACGATTTTAATGCAATCAACAAAATGAAGCAAAATAATCACTCCAGCTAAGCTTGAACTGGACAGATTTTTTTCCACTTTTGTATCAACTGGGTTCTTGTCCCTCAGAATATTGCGTATTTTGTAGGGAGTATCAAAGTTTTTCCTAACCAAATCAGACGTCCATTTAATTCAAATCTCACGCACGGGTTAATTTCTAAGTCTTAAGGCCAGCTAAAACTGTTGTTTTGATCAGCCAAGGTAATGACCACAGAGCATCTTCAGGTCCTCAGGTCAACTATGACAGTGACCACGAAACAGGTTCAGGTCATTAGGTCAGTGATGGCAATAACCAAGAAACAACTTGGTTAACTCAAGAAAAGCATTGACAAAAAACAACTTCAAGTCCTTAGGTTAGCCTAGCCAATAGCGAGAAACAATTGTCATACATTTGTTCACGTTTAAATGTCAAAAACATGACTACCATGACGAAGAGAAAAATCTGTTGATGGAAGCAACATTAATTTTAGTAACCGAACCACAGTTACACCCTGAGGGTATATATGGTAATCTTTTCTTTCCGGAACCGGACTTCGTTTCCTCTCTCACAACGAAAAGGTGAGGGGAGAATTGGCTATTACGTTATATAACCCATGCAGTACGATAATTATCCGTGTTTTAACAGTATTACTACAGTTGCCTTTACTCATTCCAGACTGGCTGACCAGGAGGCCTAAAAGCTTAGTGCTTTATATAACTTACAGTGCACACCATAGGCATAAGGCAACGCATTCGTACGTCAGTGCAGTCTCTAGACCACCCTGAACTCGGCCCTCATAAAGAAAGAGATAATACAATTAAGCTGCTGATAGCAAGGTATTTCAGATATTCTAAATCCCATTTTTTGCATCCAAATTACCAACGCCTGCGTCCGGCTCAGTGGCAAACAGATTCCGGGTTTAACCTATCACTTACAGAAAGCAAAATAAACTTGTCTTAATGAGTCTCATACAAGTTGGCGGATACTTTTGAAAGGCCAGACCTGTTTCCGGCCAAACCTCTTTTTCGGGCCTTTAGGCCAAGATGCCCTTAAGGTTAGAACACTGATCAACTCAGCCTTGAGAACGGTGGCATCTCCGAGTCCGTGTTGTTATTTTGGGGTATCCAGACAGGGAACGGAATTGGCTGTGAGGCAAAGTCTGAGAGAGACTGGGGGTTGGAGTGGGCGGTGGACGTAGAGCAAACAGAGTGGAAAGCACGATAGAAACAGGGGAATGAACATGCTCGCACAAGCCATCAGAGACTGTAAAAGTCATGACTGTATGCAACTGCTCATGAAATCCAGAAAGGACAGGAAAAGGATAAAATCTGGAAAAGAAAAAAAAATGAAAGAACTGTGAAGGCCATAGTAGAAGAGGAGACTTGTAACAATACGTATAGCAATAGAAGGACTTTAGCAGAATGAGAAACAGAAAGAAATGTGAAGATAAACCTATGAACAAAGAGAGACAGGGGGAAAAAAGACAAAGACCCGCAATATGACGGTCAGAGGAACCAAAAGCTGAAGTCGTATAACAATGACATTCTAACTGTTCTTTCAACCTGATTGGTAACAAGAAAACGAATGGAAGGCCACTGGTCCCCCCCTCCCCCTCCCGCCGTGCTTCCCGAGTAGATGAATGAAGAAACACACTTAAAAGCTATATTTAAACTTGGATAACAGAAAACAACAATAAAGACATAGTCCTCTGTGAAAACAGTGGCCACAAAAGGCGCAAAAGATTAGAACAGCTCAAATACGTTGTTATTAAAACACAAGCTGGGTTGGATTGATGGCTGTAATAAAAGTGAAAGAGGTTCTCCCCTTCCCTGAGGCAACATGTCGCGCACTGTCCCGCCGCCTTCCGTCTCTCATCCCAAAGCTCTGAAGACAGAATTCTTTAATTTCCAATCCTATCAGCCCAGTCCTCAGATGTCATGTTAAGTCAGTTCTTTAATGTGTATGTATGTATACGAAGGTTTCTCTGTGCAGAAGTAAAATGTTGGCAGAATCCATTATAAATTATAACTGGCAAATTATAAATTGTTAAATCGAGTCCTTAATACCTTAATACACCAATGCCCAAAATGCAGCAAACGAAACCAATGTCGATGAACTTTAATAGTAGGCAAAGTTTTCTTTTTAATTATTAAAGATTAGTAGCTTCCAGATTCAACATTTCAGCACAAATTAGTATGAAGCTACGCCATTTCATCTACTCAAACTTTGAGGAGGGGGCAAAATTATTTGTTTCAGGATTGTTCCTATGTGGCAAAAACCGGTATGTCGAATTTCCATATAGCCTCAGTTATTACTTCTGCACCCATAAGACTGAAGTTTTCACTGACCGGCTGAAATAGCTTGGGCTCGATTCCAGCCTGGAATTTGAGGGAAGGAGCGTTTTTCTGAGAATTATTTTCGGTAGTGTTTTGAAAGTGATTTGGTTTGTGTTGCTGAATACCCAATCTGTTATGTTTTCGTGTAATAGCATTTAACTATAAAAGTCAAAACATTCAAGTTTTTTCTCTGTCGTGCAAGCTATCCCTTTGTTCATACTTGGAGGAATATCTACGGCTTGTCTATGCTTATAAAGAAAAAGACAGAAAAATGGCCCATTGATATGAGAACGATTTTAATGGACTTTCTACAGTAAATCAAAATCATTGGTTAGCCGTCTGACGCATCTCATATGAAGACCGACATCCTTTTGCTGATGTGGAAATTATTGTTGGTTTCGGGAATTTAAAAAAAAAAGGACGACTAAGTTTCGAGGGAATAAACGAGGAAAGGTACATTTCATCTTTTCAAATATTTATCAACGTATCAGCAACTGTCCCGGAGGAATTTTCTTGCTTCAACTACCTCGAAGAAACTAAAGCTGTAGAATTCATTGATCAGGACTGCATCAATCGCATTAACTTAACTCCCTACAAAGCCCCGCAGTTTTAACGCACAACTCTTTCTGCTGGCAGAACGGGCCAAATTTAATCTAAAGGGAAATACCATTTTCATACATATCCAAACTGACACATGATTTCCTCTCGTGCAGCAATCTCCTGATCAGCAGGTCCACACCCTCTCTCCGCACCCTCGCCGCACACACGAAAACGCTAAGGGAACGCTCAATCATCGCATAAGAAAGACTTGGGTGCTGAAAGCACACACATACACACACATACACACTCATGCATACAAAAATAATTTTGCGTTCTAGGATACTGGACACAGACATTACAAATGCCCAGTTACGTAGGCAGGAATGAAAACAGGGAAAGGACATTTCGCATCCTTTAGTGATATACTATCTGGCCCAATAAGAAGAGCAGTTCAAAAACGAGAGGGCCGATAAAAGATACGACATGATACACAAAACTGTGACATCCGGGCCGCAGTGCCTAAACACAAATCCATCTTTAAGGACACAGTCAAGCCTTCTGATCCCCATGTATCGAGGCTGCAGAGGTGGCCACACATTCTATTACCCTTATTTGTGCTCAGAGCTTGCAATTTTCAGGGGCAGCAGCCGGAAAAATGAATGTTTTGATTCCATATCGAGTTTCTTTGTTATTGTTTTTGCTGTTGTTGTTGTTGTTTTGTTATTTTCAGAAATCAACACTGTCAGGAGGCCGGCAATTGCCCTGAATCGGCCAATGGTCTGCATAGAAAAATAAGTACCGGTACTAGATTCCATGCTGGACACACTTCCTTTACATGAGATAAACAACGTTGTCCAATATAATACATTACAATCAGTGTTTAAAGATTGATATTATTATGCTATTTGACAGCATCTTAATGTCCACCAGCAAAGACGGTGTAAACGCACATGCACAGGGAAAGGAAATTTGCAAATATTGATATTATCTATGCTACTGCCGACCTTTATAAATACTTTATTTCTGTTACCGAATCCTCCATTATCTTCCCTGTGGTTACTGACTGTCTATCTTTAGCAAACCCAAACACCAGTGGTATGTATCCTAAGGTCCTCAGTGCAGCATTTCTATTTTAGAAAATGAAATGTTCTATTTATAGATGACTGCCCATTTCAGTTCACTGTTAGCTTGTTCGTTTTTCCCCAAGTCAACATACTCAAAGTTAATCTATTGAATTTGAGATCAGCTAAATTTAAAGATTAAAAGAGGAAAAGCAATGGCTTAGAGGCCTATTTTCAATTTTAGTTTATTAGCCATTAAAGGAAGCTAAACAATGGCTTGGAGCATTTTTGGTTTCTATGCTTGATTAAGCTTTGGCTCCTGACATTTTATCCAATGGCACGATTTTTCTTTAAAGATGTGTTCATACAAGAGTATAGCTCAGTGATGTTCTCATTTCTGACTGCACAGGACGACGATTCGTTAAATTCGTAACTTCCCAAAGGCCTGGCCTGAAATCTGTTCTCTTAGTATAGCAAACTACATGGGAGTGAAGTCACTTGAGCCAAGAGCGCGCTCACTGTGTCTCCTCTTCTACCGTACTGGTAGAGCTCAACGTAACCAGACATTATTCATACCAAGAACTTCTGAATTATCATTCTTGAATTTTAGATAAGATCAATTGTCTTACAAAAATTCTGTTCGCTAAGGTAAAGTTCAGCTCTCACTCTGCATACATTTGATGACCTCAGATAAATTGAATTTAAAATGTCTTATGCATATGGTCTATGTTTTCTCCATGGTGGAGAAGTATTATTATCCATAATAATTTAAAATACATCTTTTTTTTCAGTTAATGAGTTAAAATATCGTTTACCAAAGAGTGCGTTTTGATAGCGATGGTCAGCTGGAATGCCTTCTCTATCTACGGAAATTCATATAATATCTTTAAAAGCGAACACTAAGATCGCTGGAATGAACATGATGTTCTTCAAGAAATACTTACTAATAATAAAAGTCTGCTCTAAAAACCAAGACTGATCAAACTGCGCACAGCTTTTCCTTCGCAGTGCTCTCCTGTCCCCATCCTCAATTCATCTTCCTGTGTCTCTCTAATTAAAGTCACCTTTAAAGTTAAGGCAGTGGTCTGCCTTACAAATGAGCGGAGTGAGTAACATAATTAATTATGTGCATCAAATCAAGGACAAAATTAATCTTCTCACAAAGTGGGAGCTAACTCCGGGGAAACAAAATTTGGTAATTTATTATTATCGTGTTTGATAGTAGGAACTAAACGTTTTCTCTATAATAGAGGGTTGGTTTGTTTAAATCCATAATTTCACCTCGATCATCGCCATGAATCTTACATGAATCTGACTGCTGATTTCAACGCCTCGTTCTTCGTTATTCCCCCATAATGTTTTAAGAAGTAAAGTGAAATATGACTAAAAACTAGGCTAACACTGAACAATGCAACATTGAACTGTCATTGCTAAATTATCTCATTTGATTATTTGGATAAATAGGTTCAAATATTTACCATCTGTAAAACATTATAGCATATGACGAAACATAGCCTAAAACCTTTTTCTGACAGCTATTTTGTAACCGTTTCTCTTCTGTCTCCCTCCTTTCCATGGGGATTTCAATATTAGCCCTTCATGTTTGTTGGATATATTAGTAATACTATTAAAAAACCGGCAGTATTATCCGTATGTTATCTATTGCCTCGAACAAGTAAATGCTTTCATGTGTCAACCATGAAATCCTTCCGGGATGTTTAAACGTGATCCCGTCAATGGGCCATAATAAATGGTGAGGTATTATCAATATTTAGCTAAATATTTCATCAAATCTGAAACATTTGCTCTAAACACGAAGATGCTACAATTCATGTTATGGTTTCGGCTCCCATACGTGAACCCAGAGGCAGTGCGTTATTCCCAGGTGAATGTAGCCTACCATTCGGTTGTTAGTGTTGTTCTTGTTGTTGTTTGTGTTTTTTGTTTGTTTGTTTGTTTGTTTGTTTGTTTCTAATTAATTTATGTTGTTGTTTCTTTTTAATCATGGAAAAAAAGAGCACAAGTGAAATGTGTGATGCCCATTCCCCACTGTGCATCTGACAGTTATAGGACTAATACAATTCACTATGGCTCCACAAAACCATTTTCAAGAAGGCTAATTATGCCTTGAAGGAAACAAAACAAATCTATGCCAAATTTCTGAGACCATCGAAATTGGGATTTGGAAATGCACTCTACTTGATTAAATCCATCCAATTTCCAGCAAAATCTTTGCAAAGGACAGCAGATTAATGTGCTTGCTGTCACTCATTCAGCATCTGCACACAGGAGCTCCAGGGCAGGATAACTTCCAATCTTCTGTTCTGTGTGAATTTCAATAGCCGATTAGTCTAACTACCTCAGGCATGAGACAGACACAGATTTGTTGTCTCCTGTTCTGCTCAAGTTTTCTTTCGTTTTTTTTTTTTTTTACATTCTTTTCTTCCATGTAGCTGCTCTCATTGTTATCACTCTCTAATTCGACGGCTTGAGCCTACATTCAGATCTGCTAAGAGATTGACATTACTTGCCAATAAGTACTTGAATTATTATCTTTGAAGCATCTACAGTTTTATGTATCTCAATGCTCCGTTTATAATAATTTAATAAACAACAACAAACACACACACATACACACACACACATACTATTTGCTCGATTAAAAGTGTTCCTTATTAACAAGAGCTCTTATTTTTGCCTCATTGAATCGAATGTCTCTTGAAGCCATTGGAGTTGCTGCTCTTTTAAAAGTCTAGTTTTGCTTTTATCGACGTTGACCCTGCCTTTGTATGCTTTAAGAATCATAGCTGAACATTTCAAATCGTCACGACGGCCATTTTCCTAAAACCGCAAGATTACCGCAGTCTTTTTTAGGTTATACACAGACTACAAAACGAAATGTTTGATCATACTTTTCATGGCCAATCTCAGAAACATAACGTTGCAAAATCTTGATGTGCTGCTTTCACCTTCGTGACGTTTCTCTCGGTCGCTCTTTCAACGTCTACACATTTCATGGAAAGTAGAACTGCTCTAGGGTGTCCCTATGGATGCGTTTGTCAACCCGATTTCTATACAAGCCATCCATAACACTCAGCCACATATACAGAAGTTACGGACAAATATTGCATCAAGTAATCTGTATCAGATAAAACTGTGAAAAACCTGTAATGTAATACTGTTCTAAAGGGATAATACATTCGGTCCCAATGGAACTGTCTACAATAGTACATTCTTCGAACAAAAATCAAATAAATAGTCCACTTCCGAGACGATTACTTTGACGAGAATGTTTACGACGGTTGTTTGTTGTTGTTTTCTTACTGCTGCCGCTATTGCTGCCAATGTTGTTGTTGTTGTTGTTGTTGTTGTTGTTGTTGTTGTTGTTGTTGTTTCACTGTACACAAACGCCATGACTTGGTTGAAAGAGGCGTGCACACACACACAAAAAAAAACTATAAATACCTGATGGTTTTCGGCAATTTGGAATAACAAATGTCTGCACGAGGGGCACAAATAGCTGTCAGCAGAGAATTTCTTTTACACGTACCATCATTACTCTCAAATTACAATCTTAGTCGCCAACAGCGACAGCTAATAAATGATTCTCAAACATAAAATCTGATATCTAACTGAGTGAGGTAATATCTTACAACAAAATTGCATTTTTATAAACTTTTCGACGTAGCGTCGACGTTTAACCACGTCGTATTTTGTTGTTCGATCAGTTTAAGTTGACTGAGTTATCTGCATGGATTCGGATATATACAAGTTAGAATTAACATACTATGAATGGCACGCCACTTTAAATTATTAGCTGTCAGGCATTAAAGCCATAGTGAGGCAATGCTTTTCTTCTCTATATATCCAAAACCTGTCTGTGTCTTGATTAAAAGACATTAAGCTCAACAAACTACCATTCTGACGGAGTTTATTCAAGTATCCCATAAAATGTCAAAAATAGCACCATGGTCCATCAATACACGACAAAGTGTCCCCTGGCAAATCCCTCAGGATGAGGCCATAGAGATATTTGTACATGTATAAGCACTCCAGCTCTCTTTTGGAAATATGGAGATTTCCTGTTGTGAAGTCCGCTCCTAATCTAAATGCACCCCGGCTATGAATGCAGCTTATTTCAATGCCCTGTCTAATTCTATTTTGACCCTTCAGTGTCAATGGTATAATTATCACACGAGTATATTATTATACAACAAAGACCTTATCATGCTTTTCTCATGTAAACTGCACTGTAAAGACAGAGGAAACACATACACGCTGCCTTTGAAGCTTTCTCGTAGAGGTTTAATGAACTAATAACAATATATGATTTCTCGCAGTCCGATCTCAAACCATTGATATAGAACTACACGTTTTTCCCGTCCAGATGCTGCACTCTGATTTCTCTTTCTTCCAATAGAGGCACTATTACCCGACACCTATTACAACTTCACACGAACGTCATAAGAATATATTGCAGATTTTCATACAGGAAATAATTCCTTCCGTTCAGCATGAACTGTTGTGATGTGGTTTTGGGGGGGGGGGGGGGGGGGGGGGGGGGGGGGGGGGGGGGGGG
>JBCEWB010070573.1:0-13254 GCA_039654565.1 Peronia peronii | reverse complement strand
CCGCATTCACCGCCTGATCGCCACTTATTACATCACGACAAACACCCTTCAACATCCAGGAAGAAAGTTCGTGACAGAGTGTTTGTACCCCTCTACTAAAAATAGAACATTCACTGATGTTTGTTACTGCTCCACCACGAGATCTGAGAACAATTGTCACAGGTCCCATGCATTTTTATATGTTTTTCTTTGTCAATGACAGTGAACAGTGCAGAGTGTTTGTACCCCCCTACTAAAATTAGACGGGGATTTCCAGCCATTCGCTTAGTCGGAACAAATCTATTATGGGGAACAGTTTGCCATATTATTCTTTCTCATGGTGAAGTGTCTGGTATTGTGAGGACTATTACTTTTGTCCTCTATTAACTAGCAGAGCAAAGCAGTTGCTCCTAATACACAATTCCATGTTTATATAGCTCTTAAAACCTCTAAAAATCATTAGGTGAACTAGTGCACCACAAAAGCTAAAATCTGGCCTGTGACTGCTCAGTGCATTTGATTTACATGTACAACTGCACAAAATCTAGCAATGTGGAGTGGTGGGAGTTTTGATATTCTTGTTTCTAAATGGACAGTGTCTACTGAATGGCATAACACTTTGGTGTATAGTATTACTAAAACGTGCATGAGCTTTTCAGTGCAACTGGGGTTCTTGTACACATAGTAAAGAGTTGATACGCTAAGCAAATTGCCCATGGAAGATGCATGCAGTTAATTGAAGTAGACAACCTCTGTTTGTTTTTTCTTCCTGGGCTGCCCTACAAGCTAGCATCATGACTATATTTATATAAACATCTAACTCTTTCCCCAATGCAAACAACAGAACTATTAAAAGTGCAGCCCTCCATAACCTTTATCTTGTTTCAGCTGACTGAAGTGCCAGCTCTTTATAGATTTAAGGATGAACAATTATTCTCACATAATCAAGAAGCCAATTCAGGCTACTACTATTATTTCAAGCTTAAGGAAAAGGGTGAGGGGGAGGGGGAGGTCCTGGAATCGGGAGTTATAGCTAGACAGATCTAAATTTTGGGTTGTTCTTTTCCTTTAAAAGTTCTGCCTTTTCTTAATACAGAAATTGTTATAGAAAATGAATGTGTGTTTGAAGCAAGGCCATTAGTCCAGATGTTGGATTTTTTTCTTTATATATTTGTGGTCATGTCAAATCTAAAAACAACCACCCATTGGAATATGTTCTTTGTTAGTTCAACATCATTCTTGATGTGGAGATCACTTCTCTTAGGGGTGGGGGGTGGGGCCAGTTTAAAATAGACAAATATATTTCTCACACTTGACCCTGCCGAAGCTCCATACGTTGTGAATGACGCAGTGATTTCTGTCAGCGCCGTTGTTTTTTTTTTTTTTTTTAAATTGGGCCAAGCCTACTATCATCTGTCTCTATCACTTTTGGCATGTCATGGAATGTCCAGCAGGATGGGTGCAAGTGTAGTATGAGAAAATTTGGGCTTACAAAACATTTGTATTTGCATAGATCATGAGTTCTCCTGTTCGGATATTTCAAATCGTTTTTCAAATTTGTGTATTATTATTATTATCATTATTATTATTAATATTATTATTATTATTACCACCATTACTATTGCTCCTTTTTACCGAATAGATCTAGATTCTACAGAATATCATTTTTATCACTTGTGCTTGTGAGCATCTTTGTGTATAGGTGCATGCGTCGGAGGGGATACTATACATATAACTGTTATTATTAGGCCTGTTTTGACAATTTTTAAACTCACACCCATGATCAAAACTAAGGCAATATGTTCTAAAAACATCAAACTGAGCAACAGCAATAGCACTACGGCAATAAAGAACAATACCAGCGGCATCAACAACACTGCAGTTGTAACAAAAACACTAGCCATTAACATCATCACCAGAAGAGAACAGTATTAGCAGCAACAGCAATAAGAACAACAGTACCACAGGGCTCTAGCATTGTTGGCAAATTTTGCAGCAGCGAGGTCTTTTACAATTAAATTTCACATCCAAAAGGACATGTCCTCATTCAGTCTGACCCTCTTGCCTCTGTCTATTCCACCATGTCTCCCCATCCCCACCAAACAAAAACAAAACCACATAATATTATAGATCTACCACATAAGAGCGACGCCTCGACAAAGAACACTTGAAATTGAAGGTCATGATCTGCCAATCACTGGGGAACTATGTACGCTTACGCTGTTTCGAAACAGCAAATGACAATTTTTGAAATTGAAACGTTATACACAACATACAAAGTTTTGAACTTTGCAATAAATTAGTTCTTCAGTATGATGGATCACCAATAACACAGTATGCGTATTTCACTATTTCGTATATTTATAACAATTTGCAAACAAATACATCGCCTGGCATTCGGCACTTTGGGGACCGCCCGCAAAACCTAACTATCCAAAAGTATGGAACCACGCATGTTCACTTTAATGACAAGAGAAATTGAGTTTTCATTACACCCACTAAGAAATATCCATTATTTCTTGTACAGATCAAAGGGTTTGTGTGAAAATAATACGAAATGGAGGGAGAGAGTCCCGATCCTATCGTCGCTTTGCCTGTAAAGAGAAAATATCCATCCTTAATGAAGTGGAGCACGTGTATATTCTGTCATAAGAAAGACAATAGTCTGGTGTCTGCAGGTATAGAAGGTATTGCTCGAGTGCAGTCAGCATTTTCTAAGCGAGCCATGTAAGAACAAAAACAAAAACAAACTCATTCTTCAACGAAGTTTCCCCTGATTTGGCTTTGGAGCACATAAATAAAGCTGGAAAGATTGCTAGGGGACTGATCGACATTTAACAAAAAGGATTCAGCAAGAGACAGATGGTGTCTCGTATGGTGACAGAATTAGGGTATCGGAGAATACAAGACAGATGATGGGAATGAAAGGACCAGGGAAATATCACGAAGGAGGTGGGATCTGGAAGAACGAAGAAAGACGAGGATGACGTTTTGGCCATGCGCCTTCAGTTTGAGGTTTTCAGTGTTCTTAACCAAAGCACAGACAAGCTAGTATATATTTCCACGATCAGTGTTGCTCCAGATGATGTCGAGAAAGATCTTCAGAAGGTAGAAGAAAAGGGAAATGACCTGGTCGTCACTGAAAGACTTCAGACAGAAACGAAAGACGTAGTTTCTTGAATCCCCAATGTTAATTCAAAACAGTTTTCTGGAGCAAGAAACGAGAAAAAAATATAAAAAAGAAAACTTCAGTTTGAAAGCTGACCGGAATCTGTTCAAGAGACTGCTTGCTGCTGCTGAAAGTGGCAGAATGATAGATTTAGACACACTCTTGCAGCGTGAATTGTCCGAAGTGCCGATGTCCCTCGCTGGTGTAACCATGAATGGACAAGTACATTTTGGGACAAATCACTGAATGCAGTTCTGCACAGCTTTGTCTTCCGAAACTTCCACAACATGCTAAAACAGCAGTAATATGTCACCTTCTCATTTGTGTACATTTGGGGATTAGGCTGATATGGTGGTGCGAAATATCCTGAAGCATGTGGACGAAGAGCACTCGAAAGTAGATGTGTTTGATCGCTACACTCAACGCTCAGTCAAGACAGCAATGCGCCAAAAGTGCTCATGCAGCCTCAAGAGCCGCCCTGTTCGAAGAAAAATTGAGAATCGTTCAGTACCGCTGCCTCAACAGTGGAAATCATTTCTTGATCTGGTGGAGAATAAAGCAGATCTCACCAATTTTCTGTCTATTCAGCTTGTACGGGCCGCCAGTGATCTCGTTGACTGGGAAATAGTAACAGCAGTGTACTCTTCAGCCGGACGTTGAACAGTTACAAAGTAATCAGGAGGAAGCTGACACGCAGCAAAGGCCATGAGGACTGGATATCAAAGACTAGTGGTCATTAGTCGAGATACCGATGTCCTCGTCATGCAAGCGCACTTCAATGACCAAATAAGCGCAAAATAGTTGTGGATGCATGCCGGGACGAAGCCTAAGCCAAATTTTGTGCCTGTCCATGCACTGAAAGACACGTTCACCGCTGAAATCATGGTCAAACTGCCAGGCTTCCGTGCCCTTACTGGTTGTCTGCAATACGACAAGTTCTTTTGCAGAGTTGGGCAAGAAAAAGGCGTGGAAAAGGTATCTCAATGGACTCGTTCTGAATCTCTTACTTTTGTCACGTGATTCCGGTTTCAATGCGTGAGGTCGGCTTTACCCACTGTAGACCAATATAAAATGGTCCAATGTGCCATAATTGTGAATTTCTCAGACCCCCCAGCACTACGGCTATTTTATAGATCCTACTCCTTGTACTACTGCCCATTGTTGGAAACGCTCCACTTTTGTTTGGAGCAGTAAGGCAAAAAATGTCCGGAAACCGCGATTTCTATGTTGTTTTCTCTAATGGGTCATTAAAAATGTCCGGAAATGACGTCATCAATATCTATTCTGTGTTGGTACTTCGGCGACAGGGGATAATTTCCATTCTCTCATGTTTTCGTCAACGAATAATACTTTCAGCCATGAAAAGGAAATGAGCGAATTCCCTGATAACGTGACCATTTCGAGATTCCGAACGAGTCCATTACCCCCATTTCTTGAGGTAGCTAGGGAGAGGCCAGAGAAGATGGTAATCCGACACAACCAGATGTGTGATTAAAATGCACTATCTTGATTCGGATAAAACAAGTATCGACGAAATTTGCGTTGCTTTGTTTCGGAGGAAAAACTCGGACTCGTTACCCTCAACTGAAGATGCCCTTCGCCATCACATCAGACGTGCACATTACCAGGCTTTTGTATGGTATAGTGCTATCACCCGAGTTACCATCAGTGTTCGAGCGTGGTTGGCAGAAAGGTCCAGATGGCGCATTGAGTTGAGAGAGTGATCATATTGTCTGTGCTAATTGAATGTAGGGGAGAACAATGCGGAAAAAACATGTGACTTTTTTACTTGTAAGAAAAATAGTAAACATAATTATGGGAATTGAGTCGGAAAAGAACTATAGGCCTAAAATATAATTTGAAATGCATAGAGAACGAAATATTATCTTTCTCATCCAGGGCTACACATATACGCAGCCACCCACCCCACATACACACACACACACATATACACACACACACATGGTCACACAGTCACACATAGATCTATACACGCTTACACAAGAACACATGCATATTAACAGGCATGCGCACAGACAAGAATTCAGAAAGTAAGGCACAATCTGAAATTGCTTGTAACTTAATTGTACCCTCATCTGCTTGTTGTTGTTGTTGTTGTTGTTGTTGTTGTTGTTGTTGTTGTTGTTGTTGTTGTTGTTGTTGTTGTTTTATAACATGATATTTGTCTAGCTTTACGAGACACGTAGAAATTATGCAAGTGGACTTTTTTGTCTGTTTATTATGGAGATACTCATAGCATCGTTATTCAGTAGTCACTTAAAGTCTACCCTAATCCTTACAGTTTGTATCTTTTGTCAAAATAATATTAAAAAGTCTCGTGGATGAAATTATTCATGTCTTTTTAATCACCACAATCCAGGGAATCAAGCAGTTTGTTGGATTCTCGACATCAAACTTACTTAATGTCCTGGTTACTTTCCCAAATTGCTTTTTTTTTTCCCGCGTGGTTTGATTTCCATGTGGCTTTCTTTTTTCCCTAAGAAAAAAAATTGCATTTTTTTTTAACATGTTAGGGCTAATTGTCCGTGCCATGTATAGCTACTCCCTAAATTATCATAACAGCCTTTAAACAGTTAGTCTATATAACAGTCACACGAGCTCATTCGAAACAAGCGAACAAATATACTGCACATGCCGCGTTATTTCTGCCGCCGAAGTTAATGGGGAAAAAAAAAACACAAAAAAAAAACAACAAATGTTGTTCTCACAGCGTCTCTCAAGCACAAGCGATACAGATAGTTTTTTTTTTTAACACTGGGGATTATAGACAAAATTAGAGAACTATTTCGCTCAGAACTACACCTGTTTTGTGATGTGTAAATTGAGTCATGATTTGGGACATTGCAAAAATCCAGATATATGATGAGCATTATTTCTACCCGCTTTGAGTGTGTGTGTCCGTACCGAAGACGGAGAGTTGAGTAAGGCTTCCCGTAAACGTTTCCTTTGGATATAGATCTAAATTACAGACAATTTTTGTGAGAAATAGATGCCTGTGGTTCTTCAGATAAATTTTCTTTGAAAGAGGGTGTAGACTGTTTTGGTCATGGGCCTGCTATGACAATATATTCATCATTATTTTCGAAATGTTTGATCATGAAGATATGAATACGGCAATTTCTGTCAAGCGAAATCACACTTTCAGCACCGATGTGGATGTGTGAATGTATGGCTTTCGGCTGCTAAGAGCAGTCATTGATTTTGGAAAGAATAGACTGAATTCCGAGACGGTACCGCTATATAGCAAGATCTAATGGCCCTATAAAAACCGTACTGCAAGGAACAGTAGAAAAAAAAAAATCTGAAAAGAGGTTGACAGAGGAAAAGGTGAACCGAATATTCGAATGGACTAAGAGAATGTTCGCGGAATGTTTGCCCACAATAGACAGAGAAGACTTTGAGCACAATCCGTCATAAGACGTCTTTATGATTCCACATGGAGTCAAAGGCGAAGAAGAAGGCTGAATGTGCAAGGCTACAGGCATGACTGCAACAGTAGAGTAGGCATACAGACTACGAAATAAGTTCGGATCAAACAAAAAGCTCTTACTTTTAAAATTAAAAATCAGTAGCGCATCATGAATCAGCAGGTAAGAGCGCCAGGATATTAATTTGATTTTAGGGATTTTTTTTTCTTTTTATATCGCCGTTGAGTTAAACCGACTGTATATTTTGATAACAGGACTGGTATCTCAAAGATCTCGGTAATATTTAAGAATTTCTTATTTTCTTGGAGGATTGTGTTCTAGATGTGTTGTTCAAAAAAGAGGAATGCTGCACAATGACGTAAACCGTTGATGTAGGGTTTCTATTTCTAGCTCCATGATTTTGGGAATATGTAGGATAATGGGATAAACAGAAGAGGCGAGGGACGAGAAATAGTCAGAGTGATAGTTCTGTTTTGTTCATTTGGTATAGGTTCATCACCCTCTTCATGGGCATAAGGAGTAAATGTTTGTATGAGAGAGAGAGAGAGATGTAAGAGTGAGAGAACGGAGAGACAGGGAGAGAGAGAGGGGAGAGAAAGAGAGCACGGAAAAGGGAACAGGGAAAAAGAGCAATGAGAGGATGGGACCTGAGAAAGAGAGGGATAGAGAGAAAGGCTCTTGTTCACTGAAGTTTTGTCAACTTCAGATGTGAGGAAGAAATAAGCAGATAGAGGCAGAGTGGATAGATGAAGGGAGGGTTTAGAAGTAGAAGCATATGTTTTCAATTAGGTAAACAGAAATTTACAACGAATTGCACAATGCACTTCTCATTGCTTACTAAACATGGCAAAGTTCTCTCGATGCACCTTGTTCACAGTAAATCAGATAAAACGAAGATTTACAATAAGCGCACAACGGTCGTCGGCTCATCTCTCTCTCTTGTTTTTACTCTTGAGCCGCACCTTGCTGACGTGGCATACAAAACCGTGGCTAGAAGATATGGGTAGGGCACGTCAGTATATGAGGTGTACGTGTCTGTCGTATTTTGGTGGAAAGAGACTTTGGGGGGTTGGGGAGGGAGGGAGGTAGAGGAGAGAGGGACAGGCTGAGGCTGATGGAATACAGCTATAGTTGTAATAAAGAAAGAGAGAGCTTGAAATGTGTGACAATTATAGTGAGCTAGATGACCGCTGATCAACCTGGGGAGAGGCTCTCCGTCACATTAATTTAAAAGACAAATGGAGAGGAATAATATTGTCATTATAGATCTAGAATTTCCTCGTCATTGTTATTGTTATAGTTGTCATTGTCATAATTTCTTTCTTTTAATAATTCAGATACATATATATTTTGTTATTGATGTTGCTATTGATGATGGCTATTGATGGTGGGATTTTGAATGCTATTAGACGTCTTTTTTCCCTGGTTGAGGTCATCATTGGCCAGTTCTTGGTGGCAGTCCTCGTTGCTCTGAATTTAATATCTCTTAGCCATAATGCACAAGGTATCGATCTTCCTCATGTGCCTGATGTCTTCTCGTCTGTTTGCATTTCCTAGTTTACAAGTCTGTTTCTTTTATAACAACTCCGTTATCTGATATAAAGAGGTGGCTGGGGCAAATCCACAGTCTCAGTATGCCCCTTGATGCTAAAAAAATAGTTGTATAAATCATGTCCGTTAGTCATGTGTGTTTAGATGCGGCATGACTTTCAGAAAAAAAAAAAAACTGGCTTTCTAGCCTTCTACAAAAATTGATAAAGAATATGTGCATTTTCTACCTTGTACATGATGATTCCTGCATACCTGTTGTTGTTGTATTCCTTGCCTTCCTGTACAGTGAACTATATACCTAAAGATGGGACTAAAAGACCAATGGTTTTCTGGAGCATCTATATAGAAAACAGAAATGTATATTCTGATTTCGTGCTTCATTTCGTGGGTCCAGACATCTCACTACATTCTCCAAAATGTTTTGCTATAGTTCATGTCTGGAGAGATAGGAGAAATGGAAGCGCTTTCTTTCTTTCTTTCTTTCTTTCTTTCTTTCTTTCTTTTTCTACTCACAGATTTATGTGGTAGACATGAGACCTGTTTGTAGACAAAGCAGCATCATTTAAAGAAAGATGAAAGTCTGACTAATACACCTACCTGAACAGGTAAAGTGAATGAGTGGGCGGGAACCTTTGTCGTCTTGAGCTCATGCAGAGAAATATCTGGTAGGCCCAGCTTCACCGATATTTTATGGCTGTTTTTGCTTCGAACAACAAACGGGTGGTAGTCTGAGACCAGGAGACAGGGATAAATAGTATTGAGAGGAATATATCAGTTATTTAATTATATTGAATCTTCTCCTTGATTTACAAAGTCTTGAACTACGTCAGTCGTTTTTGTTGTTGTTGTTGTTGTTGTTATTTTCACCCCTGCATCAATGAGTCATTGTGATGGGGCTGATTGACTGCACCCCTGCACTTCGCGTCTTCTTGTAGATAAGCCAATATTCAGTGGTGCAAAAGTTTGGGTTTACCCGTTTGCTAGAGAGTAGAGACACTGCCGGAGGTGGGCTGGTCACTAATCAGCTTAAGTTGATCGTGGCCACAGATTAATGAGACTTACCTTACAGGCATTTATCCAAATCCTCTGTGACATCCACGTGATCAGGTTACAGCTGGGGACAATAAAAGAAGAGGAAAACCAGTGGCATACAAAGCATGAAGTTCAACTGATTGCTGCCACTTGTGTTTTGTATTCATGTTGATGAAGTATTTGCTCATATTTAACTTATTCCTCACTGCCATCGGGTATTACTGTATATAGCTGTAAGTTTTGTTTTTAATTCTTTTAGCTTTTGTGTGTTTAGTTTATGTATATGCATGTGTGCGTAGGATTCACTGTTTCTTTTCAACTTCTCCCTAACCATACTCAGTGAAACAGAACAGATTGAAAAATGCTTGCAGTTATTGTCATCGTGGATGGAGTTTTTGCCTCATTTAGGATAACTAAAATAATTTTTAGCTAAAGGAAAATGATTGTACAAAATCATACGGAATTAAATTGTAGTTCTTTTTAAGACTGCTCATTTGTCCCATATTTCATGAGAGTACTGATTGCTCATTATCGTTCGCTTCCGTATCTAAGCTAAAAACGGAGGGTGTTTTTTTTTTTGTTTTTTGTTTGGAGCTAATAAGTTCACTTTTTAAATGTTGTAACAGAAATCCAAGATAAATTATTTCGTTTCATTATATTTATTTTTCACACGAATGAATTGATCCATCGACATCTATTTGAATAACAATAATGTTGTAAGGCAAAGATAGACTGCATTGTTACGAAATGAAATATATAAATGGACAAGCGGACAAGCAATTTTATTGTGTGCGCCCTCGGTGAAAAGTATCACAGGAACACTCTAGACTGAGCAAAAGATACACTTCGCACGGCCACGCCAGCCAGTCTCACGTTACATTGCCATTTCAACACAGGAAGTCAGATTTTCTGTCTCAGGAGGGCTAGGGCAAGGAAATAATTTCAGGCCGTTCCCGATGGCTATCAGATGATGTAGGCCTAATGCTTGCTATGGTGGATTTTTCTGTAAATCAGATGAGATCTGTTAAAGGATTAACAGGAAATCTCGTGATCTTCCGTTGATCTAAGTTTCTGTTAGCATGTTTCAACGTGAGCTGGGGAGCAATATGGGGTTTGTATACAAGTACACGGGACCGACGCTTGGTCAAAGATAGTCGAGTTATCTTTGCGTATGGCCTGTGACGGGCCAGGCACCAACACTAACTTATAACGTGCAGATCCCAAGTGGCCATGAGTTACTGAGGGCAAGCACTTTGTGCTGTATGCCTGAGATGTTCATCTACTAGGGCCATCAGCAAAAGAAAGATTGGTTCTGGCATAGCCGCGTGTATGAACGCTAATATTGTTTCAACAGGGAAATGTAGAAAACGAGGAATCGTATGACGTTGATAAATGAGAGATGTCAGAGGCCGACTGTCGACAAATGCATGTAGTCTGTTTCCTGTTCTTCGACACAGAAGATTTAGAAAAAGATAGTGGTAAGTACATCATTTGGTTTTACCTCATAAGTAGTGTTTCACTTTCGCTTAACTTTCAGATTATAAGGGAATGAAACCCGTGGCTTTGTAATTTACCATCTTAATCGGTTTGATAACGTAAGACTTCAATATATCTTATCTATGTCTATGAGCCCGTATCGTCTTACTTCCATGGCAGTTTTTGGTGATGGTTGGTTTTGGTGGTGTTAATGTTGATCTATTTGAAGTTGTGGTAACTGCTACTTTTGTTTATGTTCTTGTAATTAACAGAATGCATAGTATAAAGTCGATTGTATTTATCTGTTACTCTTGTTTAGATTAATATTATGATTAATTTTTTAAATAACTTCAGGCTCTGTGCTATCACCTGCACACGCTCGGGATGGCATTGATCCCATCCCCTGTCCTTCTCAGAGGAGCACTTCTGTCCCTCCCCCACTCCTCTCTCTCTCTCCTCTCTCTCTCTCTCTCTCTCTCTCTCTCTCTCTCTCTCTCTCTCTCTCTCTTCCTGTTTCGGTATTTTGACTCGGGCTTGTACTGTGTAACTGCCTGGCATAACTCGGTCAGCATAAACAGCAAAAAGTCAGGTGACTCAGCATACAGGGTACAGATAAATCATGTACAGTGTGTTTACTTGCCTATATGCACCACTGAGTGCATATTTGGTTGTGCATGGATATGCGATGGTGACTATTCTTCTATTATTCCTTTTAAAAAAAATGCTGTTCGAAGAACTTTATCGCTGCTAGTAAATAAACATAATCCAGAATTATTGTTTCAGTTTGTAGACAAGAAATGAATAAGTAGGCCCATCTACACGTACAATCATAGTATATAGTGTAGTGTGTAATGGTGACTATTAACGATCAGTCAGTGCCGGTTATTTTGGAGGCAATGTAGACACTGTGAAATGGAATGAGAGCAAGAGTATGTTTGTTTAGTTCTCGTACAAGATTATGTGCTACAGCCTATAATATGAATACTGCAATCCTTGAACTCCAATGTTTGTAAATCATTGGTGTGATCAACAGTTACTGTCCACATTAAGTATCTATCGATTTGTCAGTTTTAGGCCTCCTGACTGGTACAACCTAATTAGATTATCAATAATTATGTCTGTCCACAGTTGGTCATCATAAATCAATAAAATTGCATCTACACGGGCTATTTTACCAACCAGAATTGGCAAAAATCATGCGTGTCTCCTCATACCCCTTCCGTATTTTCTCCAACCCCCCCCCCCCCTCCTCTCCCTGCTCTTTTTGTTGTCAAATAATCAATACTCATATGTAATATTAGAAAAAATGATCAGGTTCTCATAGGGTGTGGGTGATATTATTAACAATAACCCTAACCCTAAATTCGAAATTAAGAGTCCACATTCTGATTCAGTTTACCTAAAGTTTAAAAACTCACACTGCGTAAATTATAGTGTGAATCTAGTCTTTGGCCGTGGGATCAAAGGACTGGTAAATTTTATAAATTTGTTCACTTCCTTTAGCCAATTTATGCCTGAAAACCATAGATAAATATGCACTTTCATGTACCTATGGATAAATGTACATATTGTGTCCAGGCAACTTGGAAAGAACATGATATACCAAAATGGTACATGTATATGTATTTACTACGGGATGAGATATTATGCTGGGATTGTCTTCATTTTGTGTTTTCTATCTATAATTATCATTATCTATAAAAATCATGTTCCCATGTATGCGAAATACACCTTCAGGCATTCATTATAACCTTAGTTACTTACAAGTATCATGTGGATCCTTTTTTTTTCTTAAGAATGTGTGTGTGTGGAGGAGGGGAGGGTGTGGAGGCGGCACCTGGAAACATTTTCTTTCTTTGGCCGTAGTATGCGAAATCTGATGAAAATATCTTGGTAAGTTTTGGGCTAAAAACAAAATTTCATGACCATAAAGCACATTGAAAAAGCTTCACAAAACTCAACAATTTGGCAGAGAGGACATCGAAGTAACCATAGGCTACATGTCTTGATTATAAAACACATTGGAAAAGCTTCAATATACACAAAACTCAACAGTAACCATAGGCCATGATATAAGAAGCCTTCTGTCTTTACTGCCCCGGGAGGTTTTGTTCTTGGGTCTCAAATGCGGGCTTGGCGCCTATATTTGCTATACTCTTGTACAGACATTTCCTTTCTTTCACTTCACCGAATCTGAATAAACGAACTCCCTAACCAAAGTACAATGATTTTTTTTTAATGGTAGAAATCCTCATAGCTGTTTTCAATAGAAGCACAATAAAAGAGTTGGCAATACATGTACGATTTTTTCCCTCAATTTACTAAGGAATCCTGCTGAATTATGACTACCCCCTCATTTATAAAAAAAAAAAAAATTAAAAATCTGCAGTAAATAATTTTTTCGTCATAGGAACATTCTGGACCTATAATCTTATGCAGAAATGATTGCCCTTGCTTTAAAAAAAAAAAAAAGAAAAAGAAACAAACAACAACAGAAAAATGAAATTCGACATTTTGAGCTGACACTGGCCTATCTGGGTTTGTGTCCCCCTCTCTCCTCCCCTCCCCCATCCTTTCTCCTTTCCAGCCCCAATCGGG
>JBCEWB010070562.1:0-13254 GCA_039654565.1 Peronia peronii | reverse complement strand
AAGGTGTGTGATGTCCTCTCTCTCTCCTTACCCCATTTTCACTTCCCCCCCCCCCCCCCCCACACACACACACTCACTCCACCCCGCCCCAAATAACAACAACATTGCCTTGCATCCCTCATTCTTTCTCAACAAAGTGGTAGATGGAACAGTGAGTATATCGTGCAAGCAGATTGTTTTGTTGTACACTTCACTGGATGTTATACGGTAGACGTGGCAATGAAATGGTGTACTGTGCGATAGCTGGACGGTGCCAAAGTTTTGACACTGCCGTCAGTAAATATGATATATTGCCACAGGCTCTCAAAGGCTATGGCCAGCAGATATACGAGTGAGTGGATTAACCCCTTGCGTGCAAACCAAAGTTGAAAGCGCACTGAATAACACTTAAAGACTACATACACACACGCGCGCGTAATTAACGTGACACATCAAAGAGCGGTTGGCCCCATAAACAGCAACAACAACAACAACAACGACAAAAGGCATACTCATTCACATAAGCTGGATGATAAAGACTGATCTGCACATAGACACAGTGCGCAAACATACGGCAGCGTTCACATCAGACAATCATCCATATACACAACAAAAAATATATTTAAAATAATAATAATGAAATCATTGAATAAGATTGACGATGTAGAATTATACACACATACACAGATACAGAGTCCATTAATATTTTTAAATATACACCAGCATTGGCATCACATTTATCTATATATACACATGAACATGTAAACATCATTGAACAAGATGAACGATATAACCACACCTTTGCACACCTACAGATGCAAACAGCAATGATTTGAGCACTGCAGACACATCAGAAACACTCGCTCATTCATTCTCTCTTTCTTTCTTTCTCTCTCTTACTCTCTCACTCACTCACTCATTCGCACAGATGAAACATACGAGTGCGCCTCCAAAGACAACTTCAGTGGAAAAATTGACTATTCCATCTAAGCAGCCATCAGGCCGATCAAAAACAGCATATCGTGTTATATGGGTGACATGAGAACAGAATAGACTGCCATGATATTCATCGAACATCTAAAAACCAAATGTCTAATATTTGCCGTATCCGATTCAGAAATGCGGATGTTTGAGAATCGTGATGCATCATCATTGGGAAAAGATTATTATTTTCTAATGGCCACTTTTTCTCCATGCAATTTTATTCGATGATGTTTTCTAGAGATTCTGTTTGCTGGAGGTGAATTGTAATGATAATGATTGTATCACTACTACTATCACTGATAATAATAATAATAATAATGAAAAGAAGAGTAATATACATAATATGAATCATTATCAGTTTCATTTTTTAACTTACTAAGTTTTCAGTCTTTTTTTTTTAAAATTATTTTTGTATTATTAATTATTATTATGTATTTTAATGTATTAAGTTAGTTGACAGTTTATCATAATAATAGTAATAGTAATGTTAATTATAAGAATGAGTAATACTAAAAGAAATAGTAGTAATGTTAATAATAGCGGTAGCTATACTGCTCCTACTTATACTAATCATATAACAGTACATCGTCCTGGCGATCCTATCTTTGCGACAGACCGTTTCCTTTGCTATCTGTAAGAGCGTCATGACCCAGACTGTGTCCTTTTCTGTGTTTGTTTTCTATCGAAGGTCACTTTTGTGACCTACAGGCACTTTGCCGGGCTATGATATATATCTGGTCTGGTGTAACAGAGTGCCATCGTGGAGATCAAACGGAAGTTAATCAAATACGAGTCCGACAGGATATTGGAAATGGAACGGTTTGATTGGTCCGAAATGTGTCAGGCGATTTGGACATTTCATTAACAACCAGGCCGGCGTCATATTCGAATGAAAATTTTTTTCTGAATGGATTGGGAACTGTTATTTTGTTACTTACTTACTTACTTACTTACTTACTTACTTACTTACTTGCTTGCTTGCTTGCTTGCTTGGCTGGCTGGCTGGCTGGCTGGCTGGTTGGGTGGTTGGTTGGTTGGTTGGTTGGGTGGTTACGTACGTACTTACTTACTTAGTTGGTTAGTCAGTCAGTTATTTACTCACTTACTCATTCAGTCACGCACTCACTCAATCACGCACTAACTCACTCACTCACTTACTCACTCACTCACTCACTCACTCACTTACGTACTTATTTACTTTCTTACATATTTGTAAATGTATATATTTAGATATATATAAGGAGGAGTTGTCCTTTTAACCTTTTCATTGCGGAAATCCAGAAGTTTATTTTGTCAACTTCATTATGTTCAAGCTAGAGAAGGTTTGACAGTTGTTGAAGGCTGAATACTCAAACTAATCCTGAGATTTTGATTTGTCGCTGAGCAAAAGTTGTAGTTTGCAGATCAAATACTGTGAAATAAGAGTTAAATTTTGTCGCTGGTAATGGATGTGGCAGTGAAATAGTTAAGTTACCCGGTCGTGTTCAGTTTAGATGTATATTTATTTTGCCCATAAATCATGCGCTCGGGCCTCGCAGATTATTTATGAAAAAGACGACAAGCATACAATGTACATATTTTTGTTTATTATCTCCGAGATGTAAGGAGCCCATGACAGGGGAACTTGATCTATGGCGTATACAGAAATGGACTTGTTCTGGGATGTTATTCGCTAGGATGGCAAAGGAAGCGGGATCGGATCATCGTCGAAGTCGTTTCCGCTTTTTTGTTTTACTTAGCTGGACGTGTTAGGTGTATTAGGTTGCCGAATAAATGAGCCATGTGTTTCTTCTCCAGAGTAGCCCCATCTTAAAACACTGCAGCGGCTTGTTGAATGGAGAGTTGATTATTTTACACACATGTACGAGCATAGCCGAACACACGACGAAATAACATTTGTGAGGTGAGCTGAGGAGGGATAATTTATTGATTTTGTGAAGAGATAAGGGATGTCCAGTCCATGATAAAATGACTTTCTATACATTTGTATGCAAAGGCAAAAAAGTTTTCGTGTTTAATGTATGTACGATTTTGTTTGTTTGTTTGTCTGTTTGTTTGTTGTTTGTTTTCCCGCAGATCTTCAGTCATAAGATGTTTTAGACATGGTATTGTAATGTCTCTCCCCTTCACCCTCTCTCGCTCCCTCTCCCTCTCACTCTCTCTCTCTCTCTTTGTGTATGCGTGTGTGTCTGTCTCTGTCTGTCTCTCTCTCTGTCGATTCTCTTTCTTTCATCCCTTGCTTCTCCACTAATTCCTTTGATGAGGAAAGGCCAGAGGAAGACGAGTCTGTCTAACCTGACGTCAAATCCCATACGCAAACAACACAGTGTGTGCAAACAGGCAGTTATGAAAAGGGCTGACAGCATTGGAGAACTTCTCTGAGTGCTGAAGAATGGTCAATTCATTAGCACTGATCTCCGGACACCTTTCAGCCATCTTTATCTGCCAATCATAGCCACACTCTGGGAGTCTTCAGCCATTGAAGATATGGCCACTCCTGCGGAGGGAGTTTTACTGGTTAGACTTACATGCAAATGCACGTAGTTCTACATACAGCGGGTGTCTCTTTTGTCCTCCATTGACAACAGACAAGTTTGATAGACACATATTATTCAGTCTCTGACATGACGGTCTGTGTAAATTTTGCTCCTCAAGCTCTGATGCAAAGCACCATATGATGCTACTGATGATGATGATGATGACAACGACGATGATGGTGAGGAGGAGGATTTTGAGGATGAGGATGATAGTAAGCCAGGCGGGCTCGATTTCAGCTTTTATTTTCTATGTTTACTTTTGTATTTTATTGTGTTCAGTTAGTTACCGGTTAACAATCTTCTGTGATTTGAAATTCAAGACGGCTATATAAAATGATGTTGATGGTGATTATTGGAATGTCAGCCTTAGCCAATCTGCCGAGGAACTGGCCATGCAGCAAAAATGGGCCAAGCATTTCAGTTTTCTACATTTTTAATTTGACGAACGATGTGACATCCAGCAACTCAAGCAGCTTGAAATGATTCATCAGGATCTTACATCTGTCACCGAACCCGGAATCATCCCGGCCAACTAAGTGACGTGAATCAAATCGGTTTTGATTATGGAGTCTTTGTGTTTAGAGATAGCTGTGCACTACAAGTAATAGCACTCTGTACCATTCACCTCATATCCAATCAATGCCCAATGCCAAATGTAATAAGAACGTTGTTAAAAGAAAACAATGTTTTTGCTGATCCACCTCCTTATTTAAACACTCTGGTGATCTCATTTTGGAATGCTGGAACTTCCTGTGTGCGGTTTGTGTTGTGTGCAAGTATGTAGTATGCAATTGAATGTAAGGTCAATTTTTGTTAGCATTATGTTTAATTTGTACGACTTGGTCTACATATTCTGGATTCAGCTCGTTTTCACTGTACCAAAAATTTGTCCCTTTTGTGGAAAATAAAGTTATCTTATCTTATCTTAAATGCATGTACTTTGTCGGCTGACATTAACTCTAGAAGTGTCGATCTGACCAAAGATTTGTTGATCTTGCTTTTCATTGGAGTTCTCTGCCAAACAGCGTACCTGCAGTATTGTAACATGCTGCTTATATCATACCATCTTAAAATTTAAACGGCCATTCCCTAAACATGAAATTTAATGTCATCACAGAAATCATTACCGGCATTTATAGGGTTAACTTCCACTATGGATGTTGAGCCTTCGTAGTAGAGATTGGTTCATTTGTAGATAAGTCATGTTCCAAAATTGGGCTTCTTTGTGGAGTGTATTTACACTGATTAGTCCATTTTGATATTAGGCTTGTAAAGGCTACCTCTTTGCAAAATTTGATGCCTGTGCCGAATCAAAGTGGAATACCTGAAATAGACGGATAGACGAATTCATATCGATTGACAGAGAGAATGAATATTGGAATAGGGAAAAAGAAGGGAGTATCGGGTGAATATCCAGGAACTTCTGGATTGACATACAGACTGTCAGTCGGGCAACCAAAACAAGCATTAGCGAACGGATACTCTAGGCCAGACGGGCGGACATACATGCACTGGGCAGCAAAAATTGTCGGAACAACCTGTAACAGGCAGGAGGATCGAGGATCCATTAGCGCATATTTGTCGTTGATTCGAGCGCGCCAGACAGAGAAACTGGATTTAACGTCCGCCCACCATATCTAGTTCCGTTCCTGTTACTTTGTGGCGTCAAAATATACTAGCGAGAGATGGGGTAGATACTGTAGTGGCTGAAGGGATTGCTGGGATGAAAATGGAAGAAGTGATGAAGATGTAGTTAATTGTTTAGATATAGTTTCTTTGGCTAATGACGCCAGAGAATCTCTAAATATTGAGAGAGAGAGAGAGAGAGAGATGGAATATCATGTTGTGAAAGATACCATCAAATTTGTGGTCATATTTCTTTCGTTATGTCATCTGCTTTGTGTTATCGCACTGTGGAGATCTAAAGCTCGGATATCTTCTGAATTCTTTTCTTGTAAACTTCTGTTGGAACATCGGCGCTTGTTTGTCTCCCATCGCTTGTACCTGTTTCTCAGGCTGTTTACAATCAGCTACGACCGGCGTAGTCGACGTGATGAATCAAATTACTGACTAGGTTCAAGCTGCCCAAGCATTTTAAACCCAATTAGGGACCCAGGACCGAGCTGTTCCTTTCCTCTGAATCGACGCCATAATGACCTGTCTGATGTCCTCTAACTGTGGCGGTAGTCGGTATGGACATTGACACGCACCTGGACTCAGGAGAAGCAAGAAGTGGGTGCCAAAACATTTGATTCCATTTATTTAAATATTATTTTATTTCATTTGATCTTATTTTGCTTTATTGTTTAATTCCTTGCAATCCAGTGGACCTAACATTATAGGATGTACTCCACAGATAGAATCAAAAAATGCTGTTGAATGCTCGTCTCACATAAAGATCGTGTTAAAGCTGCAGATAGGGTGAATTGAAACAGGAAATAGCTCAGGGAATTGAGCGGGAATGAGAAGAATGCTACAGAGGGCATGTGGGAGATTTATGAGCTGTGCTGTTCGAATTAAACATAAACCTTAAATTCTGGCAGTGATCTGAAATATCTTTGAACTCACCCCCCCTCTCTCTCTCTCTCTCTCTCTCTCTCTCTCTCTCTCTCTCTCTCTCTCTCTCTCTCTCGCTGTATCATGACATGTATTGGACTCTTTAACATTTCAATGAATTTGGTGTTAAGATGCAACCTCAAATGGCAATAGCAAGGCTTTCTGCTGTGAGGCTGTTCCATCGACAGGCCGTTTAGGTATTGGATCAAGAAAGGCACTCAAATCAATAAATATTGTCATTTTTGCTTAAAACAACAATGAAGGGGAATCATCATTTCACAGAAAGGATTTTGTCAGCACCGCTTGCGTTCTGTTACTCTTTCAACCTCAGCATCGCTGTTTTGGATAGATTATAAATTTATGAAGTCTGCAAAATTACAGTAAACATTTTTTTTTTTTGGTTCATTATTTATCTTTTAGTCTTGCTGTCCGGAAAGAACATAGAAAAGGCTAAGAAAAGTTGGAGAAATCTGATGTTAAAGAAATATGCAATCTTGCAAGAAGATCCCATAGGATCGAAGACTAAATGTACTGTTTCAAACTAGCTGCAGCTTTCTCCTACATTGGCAAACACGATTCGTTTCTCCCGACCACCCAGTTAATCGAGTTATTCCCCATCAGTCAACGCGTCTCTGAGCTTGTAAGAGGTGTCATTGTACACGCCGCTCAGATGGAGACTCCTCCTGTCATTAAGACAGCCAGCAAGAGAAGGTAAAAATAAGAGACATCACTTGGTGTCTAAGGAGGCTCTTTCATCTCTCGAGCAGACATATTATTTTCTCTTTGCAAGCAGTGTGGTCTCGAGAGCTGCAGACTGAGCAGACTAAGTACTGCTCTCCAGACCAATCTTTCCAACATTTCCGAGCGAAATCAGATATGAAAAAAAAAAAAAAGGAGGAGAGAGTGTTAGAGGTAAGGAGATGGGGAGCAAGACAGCATCATGTGATCCTCTAGTTTTGGAAAGATCAAATGTTAAGTTGCATTTCACAGGTTTAACCTGAAAGCGTCAGTTGAAGTGCTGGGTGCCAACGGTTTCCATATTGATCTTATTTCATGTGGAACAAGTGTCTTCGATGAATATCTTTACTATTTGTATTGAATGTTGTTTCGTTTGCAGTTAATATGCATTGAATGATAAGCGGAGCCTATAAACAGATCGAATCCATGACATTTCTAAGGTTAACTCTATCTGAAAACATCGAAAACCGGCGAATAGGCTCAGTTCAAGCCATGCAATAGCCTACTCTGCTGCGGGGAGTCTAACTTTGTAGAATGTAATATGTTCCCTCTGTGTCTCAGACTTTATTGAAAAGAAATGGTGTGGGGGAGGGGTATTATCAGTATTAGACAAAATTGTGGCAGACGATTGGTTTGAAGATAAGTTTTCATCCCGAAATCTGAGCTGTAAACACTTCTCTAGAATGCCATTCCACCTTCGATTGTGACCTGTGACATTTATAGGTGGAATTACAACCGGCCAATTGAAATCTCCCAGACTGTGAGATAACTGGAAAATGGATCTACATGAAATACCTGTGCCGAGCAAAATGTGGAGACGATTATCCTTTTGAACATGATGCATGTGGCTAATGGCTTATTAGTCAACATACAAGAAAGATTATTTCCGTCCCAGAATGTTTATGTTTATGTCTCGTATATACTTGAGACAGATTGCAAAATCTCGGGTAATCTATTACAGCTTCAGGATTTGTAGATATGTTTGCTCCAGAAAGTTTGCACTGATCAGCCATTAGGCATCTCTCATCACGGTATTTCAGCCATCCTTTTGATATTGCTGAATGTAGGAAGCGAATTAAAATTTCTCCTTTACACATCAGGCTCACCTTGCAATCTGAGACAAATTCTGCTTCAATTGCCCAGCCATCGTGGTTCAGTCATTGTATTAACGTAGGAATACAACCCTGAGACTAGCTGAAGTTTCTTTAAAGCACTAGATGTGAGTACTCCTTGGGGGTTTTGACTTTGCAGTGCAGTACGAGGACCCAGTTTCACCGATTATGAGTTTTTATTTCGGTTCTTGTGAAAGTCGGTGGAAAATGCAATGCCACACCGTTTCCGAATGAGTCCATTACTGGCTTTGCACCTAAGCTTAGACATGACACAAGAACTCTCGATTCCATAGTTAAAGTCATCCTGTCCCCCTAAGACGCGACCAGAAAGAGAATACACACTCTCCGAACTCGCGCAGAAAATAAAGATCGCTGCGATGGCCCCCGACCAAAGACACTTTAATCATGTCCGTTCGTTTTTTATGGTGTTTGACTTCCGGTAAAGTCTTCGCCTTATTAACTGTTTCTGTCGTTTGTGCTTTCTTTTTCGGTTTCTTGTATTTTATCATCAGGTCTCATTGTTGCGGATTTGTGGTTCTCTCTAATCTAATGGCGTTCACTTCCTTTTATTTCTTTTTACCAGTCCTGCCCATGCTCCAGTCTTGTTTTTTAATCCTTTCTATTTGTCCCCTCCCCCTCCTTGCCCCCCCCCCCCCTCCCGATCTTGGTGACCCTAATTCATGTGGTTGCATGCAGTACTATCGTGGTCTCTCTTTCTCTTTCTCTCTCCTCTTTCTCTCTCTCTCTCTCTCTCTCCTTATGTACACACTTTATACTTCATGTTCCGCATCTTTTGTCAATTATTATTGCTTCTTTTTCTGGGCTTCACTTGCAATGAAAACAAAGTAAATCCTCAGAGTTGTGATTTTTGAACGGAAATAATAATATTGTTGACCTTGTTATTCTGACTGTCGTTACATCAGCTACTCTTGTGACATGGCAATGACGGGGATATTTATTTTCTTTCCAACTTAAAATTTAAAAAAAAAAAAAAATTAAATCACTTTGGAATTCGAGGTTTAGAATGATTGGGCCACTTTGGTCGTTCTGACACGCAAAACAACAACAACAACAACAACAACAACAAAATATGGCATCGGATGTGGACAACCGCTCATATTAATATTTAAAAAATGAAAAAAAAAAAAAAAACAGACGCATTGCTGCTATCTGTGAGTCTCTTACTATCGTTATCCGCATTTGTGAGTAATCGTCTGAGTGTGTGCATGTTTCTCAGTCTGTTTATCATCAAGATGCTGAAAACTATCAGACGATAGGTATACGCTGCAGAATAAATGCAACTCTTGAAGATTATTTTGCATTCTTGGCATCTTATTTTTCTGTTCTCTTTTATGCATCGGACATGTTTGGACAACTCTGGTGCATGCTGGTACAACTAGCCAAATTTACGGGCAGCGTTGATGATGAAAAATATTTTAACTTTAACACTGACAACAAAAGTGATAAAGGAAGAAAGAAAGAAAGATGGAGAGAAATGAAAAAGAAAGGATGAAGAAAGGACGGAAAGAAAGAAAGGAAAAGGAAAGAAGAAAGAAAGTGAAAAAAAATCAGAAAGAAAGAACGAACAATATTCTTGATCATCATGACAGTATTGGAATGTCGTGGAGTTCGATATATGAAGTTGAGCTTAATGAGAGAAATACGTCATTTCCGTCATACATTCCAGGTCGTGAACTTTACAGAGCAGATCAAGGCCTATTGTGGGAACTTTAATAATATCTGTGTTTTTGTATGCCGTGCTGTATGTGGCCGCGTGCAAGCACTTCGCGTGCTGCTGGGTAGCTTTGCTATAAGCGGCTTGTCCAGGCCTGGTCTGTTTGATTATACTCTCTCTTGACCGACGACTAATTAAAGCGATGGCTCTCATTTTGTAAAGCATAGTGTCTGCTCAGGTGAACTTAGCCTCATCCGACAGTATACATTGATAGGGGTTGGTTTTTGATCGGCCCTATCACTTCACTTCGCCAAACACAAAGAGTGTTGAATAAGCATTGTAAGGAAGGAGGCGAGGGTCACTTTCTTTATTATTTGAAATATTTATTTTAAAAAATAAACAAACAAACCAAAAAAAGAAAAATGCTGCGATGAGGAGAAAACATTTTCTTTACACTGTGAATTTTGCTATTTTTTCATGATGTACATTTCGGGCCAAGAGCGCAAACATGATTTTCTCCCCTTTACTGTGCTTGTTCAGTGCCCTTTGTATATGACAAAGGAAATAATAGGTCTGGTCTCAAGCAATCTCCATTGAAATTGAGCTACTGTACTTGTCGTATTGGAGTCTTTGGAAATTGCAAATTATTAATTGTTTTCGGCATGTCTGTTGATCTTGATTTGTAAAACACATACTAAATGCCCATGTGAGCCGGACCAAACTGAGCCCATCAATGCATTATTTATGAATCGAGAGTGTGGTAATGACATGTTTCCAGTCACCTTGAGCAGTAAGTTTAAGATCAGAACGGGACCTGTCAGGCTACTTTCCTTCTCAGAGTGCTGGATTTTGTTTCGTTGTACTTTTGTCTTCTTGTGAGAACCCAGTCTAATAGTGCAACTTTCGGCTCTAATCTGCTAATAAAGAATGGCGAATCATCAAGACTGGTTCAACAACAGCGGTTTCTGACATATTCCCAGCCTGTGGACCACTTTATCTTTCACAGTTATGGTTTTCTGTGTATCTGTAAGGACACGTAGTATGTTAGTGTGAACCTGGCTTGACCTGACATTTTCCAGTGACCATCGATTATTATGAGCGTGAAGTTGATTATCCTGTCCGAACAATAGATCAAAGCGTCTTGGAACTGAGCAGCTGCTCTGGGGACTAATGACTTCCGTTGCGGTTCTTGACCGCAGTGTGAAAGTCGATCACAGTAACCACAGGCCAGATGCCATCGATTCTACAGAGAGACAAGGAAAAAATCCCCATCGATTTATTTAAGAAGAATTCGAACGGACAAGACATTCTGATTATTGGCCGTGTCCTCATAAATGTGACGATGCGATTTCTGTTTACCGTGGGAGGGATCCAGCGATTTGATTAAGGCACTCTCCGATTCACAATTGTTTCGGGACCTGGTCTCCAAACTTGAAAGAGTGCCTTGAATTTTGTCATCCATAAATTTAAACTGCATTGGCGGTCCGAGAATCTAGATCTTTGTTCTACCATTGTCATGACATTTTAATTCGTTATAGCGTACCGTGCAACAGCATCTCGCCATTAGACAATCACAACTGATTGGTGAACTGTTTCAAATGCATGTTATATTGTCGAGATTCATGTAAGTCGAGCTCTGAGTCATGTGTTATCTGCGATGTCTTTTGTAATTAATCATGTTGGACGGCATCATTTATTGCTACTTGTGTTGTTGTTTGTGGGTTGTTTTTGAGTGAATCATATCTGTTAACTTGAGGGCAATTAAGTATGATGTGGAGCAACGACCGCTGTATTTGTAAATCACAGAGGGCAGGTTTTCTTAAAAAATGCTAACTAGTGCAATTTGCCTAATTTCCTTACTTGTTATTTTTACTTTGGGATCGAAATTGTTAAGGACTGTGCTGCTGTGCGGTGAATATCAGCATTTCACTTTTCTCCTGCCTGTCTCCTCGCGATAGGGGGGAAGACTGGCAGCTGCCTGCTGAGCACGAGAACCAATTTGATGTCTAGTGCTGTTCTATCAAGTTTTTCTTCCTCCTTACAAGGCCAGGTCTGGCCTGGAGGGGACTGTAATCTTAAATCGATCGCCGGAGAGCTGACCAATCGGGGAAGTGGCTCTCTAGTAGTCCTTGGCCATCCAGAAGGTCTTTGATGTCGTTGTTCGAATGTGGTTTTCTGTTACTTAGGTAAAGCTCTTGATGTCCTGTCTTTGTACGGATGTCTCCATCCATTCAGCATCCTGACAATTTTTTGATGTCATCATAATATCTTTCCCTGTGGGCTCTGTTAATTTTTTTTAAAATAGATAATTGCTAATTGTCCTACGGTATAAACGTCATTTCGCTTCTTTTTCATTTTTTTCTTATTTGTTTAACTTTTGCCAACATTAACAGCATTATGACCAAATTATTGATTGCGTGCAGTGAGATATTTGATTTTGCTTCGACTAGACGGCCCAGTATGAGATCACATGAAAGTTGTTAGAGATTAATTTTTTTTTCTCCTAGTCTATTCCTTTTGACCAGTGATAAAAAAACCATCCAATGTCCCACATTCTAAGAACAGAAATGGTTTTTAGAAACTCTGGAATTTTATGCCCATGATGACTGTAAAGGTAACGTCATTAGATCTGTCTTTTTTCTGTTGGGACTAAATAAAATGAATGGAAAATCTCTGTATCAGTAGTCTCTTCTAAAGGTAAAGGATTGGGCTTCACCATCACCCTCTCTCTCTCCTTGCTGTTGGGTCTTTATACAACGAACTTCTAATATCACAGATCAGATTTGAACAATAGACTCTCAGAAATAACCAGATAAACTTTTCTTTTCTTGCCATTTTTCCCTTAGAAGTTCAGCCACTGCATGCTAAACATGCCTAGTATAAATTGGATCGTAGAAGCCACATATTTGCTTAATGTCTTCCATAGAACTCTTGTTCACATCAGACAATGCCGAAGTATTCCATAGAGCTCTTGTTCACATCAGACAATGCCGAAGTATTCCACAGAGCTCTCGTTCGCATCAACCAAAGCCGAGGATCAATATGGCAGAGTCAATATCAATCCTTTTCAGCCTATCCCATATCATTTTCTTGAGCTGTTTGTACTTCATGATTTGCTTGTAGAGAAGCCCGAGTCCCTAATCTCCTTTCAAATTCCATACCTTTATCATCATTACTGTTTCCATTTCTTGCTTTTCTGGTATGATTGATGTTTTATCTGTGTGCATGGAGAACCCATACTACAACTCAGTTACTTCGGTTACGAGAGGGAATATTATTTTTTTAATTCACTTTCCTGTTCAAATAGCGCATCTTCTTCCTCTATTCTGCTTCAAATGAACAAGTTCAGGAAACCCTCTCGTGTAATATAGACATTGAGAAGCACAGAAATAGCTAAATCTGTTACAGACCTCTTTGAATTCACAGCTAGAAATTATTTTGTAATCGCTGAAGGCTTTCTTTCTCAGCAGGCAACTCATTACATCGAGAATTCCACTTTGCTGCTCAAATGAAACATTTCGCCGATTGGATTTGTCTTGTTCGAATTGCATAGGGTGGAAATTGTCTTCGACGTTAGTTATTGGGTTGGATTTTATTTATGACAGTTTATCTATCAATCAGTCTATCTATTCACTGATTCCCTCGCCTATCCATCCATGTATGTATTATGTGG
>JBCEWB010070519.1:0-13257 GCA_039654565.1 Peronia peronii | reverse complement strand
GCAGAACCCGCGAGTCGATCCCGGCCCGTTTTCTCCGTGAGCAGACGCCATACCACAGAGCCACTGCGTCCCCCATCTAGACTAGACTAGATCTAGCAAAGTAATTATTGTTAAATCAACGTAATGGCCCAATGATCTATAGGAAATCGAAAAAAAAAAAAATTCGTTTGATGCTGTCTTGAATTAGTGCGTCCGATAGCGCCACAATACTGACTTTTTGACCGCTTTACCCGCTCCATTGTGTCAGAGGTTGTCATTGTTGACACAGCAGTATCTAACGGTCCGCGTCTTTGGGTACGGGGCTCAGGACGCTCTTTTCGGTCCATAAATTCATGTAGTCCACGATCTATGGTTTGAGTAAGTAGGGCACAATCTATGCACTCAGTGGGGATTTCCAGCGGTTGAGAGAGAGTTGCTTCACGCTTCACATACATGTAAGTTTACATTACTATGCGCGCTTTCATTATTCAAGCGTATTCACGCCTCTTCACCATTGAAAAGCGAAAAATAAATGGTGAAGTCCATAGTAAAAATTTCTGCCATAACAGCCTAGCCTACTCACTTATAGATTTAAAAAGGACTTAGGGTGGCGAAAGTACAGAGACAGTAGAGCAGATGAATACCAGCGCCCACGTTTTAAGAGGAGTGATAAATTTTGTCAAAATAAGGCTATTGAAAAGTATGAAATGGAAAAAAGGAGTAATAAAGAGGGGGTGAGAGGGGATGTGTGTGTGTGTGGTGAGAGAGGGAGAGAGAGAGAGAGAGAGAGAGAGAGAGGGGTGGGGGAGGGCGAGCGAAAACGTAGATTCTATAAATCAAATAAAAATGCCGGGGTAATAATGGAGTTAAAGCGCTTAGAGCCGGTACTGTACGGGCAGAAGAGCTATATGTATATATAAAAACTCTCTATTATTATTATTATTATATTACTGTGTAATTAGGGCCGCAATGTGTGCATGCATACAATATAAGCTGACATGTGTACAGTTAGAGCTTGCTATAACAACACCACAGCTCCTTGACGGTACTACATCTATGGGCATATTGTAGACAGAGTTACCCTCACTCTGCATTCTAACATAGGATGTGAATAAGATCATTGGGTCAAGAGAGAGAAAATGTATTCCTCCAGAAATGCGGTTAATCAGTGTTGGAGGGAAATAGCACTGACATGAACAACGTAATTATGTAGATGGGCAAAAAATAACTTCTAATGCGTTATTCATTTTTTTCTTGTTGCTACGTGTACTATTTATTTATTTCTTTTAAGTTCGTCAGATCTGGGGCTAGTGCATGCTTGCATTCAGTTTGACGTTGACAACAGAGAACCGGCAAACGACTGATACCCCTGCCCCGCATCTCATCATGTTTTTACAACATCATCATTTTATTGAAATTTCTTAAAATTTAATATTTTGGCTGTCAATTGATGATTTACTCATTTCACCAAACAACCATAACAACGAACAACGACAACAACAACAAAAGAGATCTAACTGAAGATTCGATATACATGTGCTACGTAAGTTAAACATTGAATACCTGTTGGCACTGGCCAAATCTTCGAACATGGTTGGTTCTTCTTGAGAGAAACATGCAAAAAATATCATCAGTATTATCATCGACACCACTACAATCATTTTATACATATGTCTTGAGATTTACAACGGTTGTCTATTGGTACGGTATTAACTAAAATTTAAGACAGATGTGTGCCGGCAACTAACTAAAGTTTAAACGAATTGTCAACTTATCTAATTTACCACCACAATCATCATTTTATGTCTTCCTCACGAGTCACCCAGCCTTACTCTCTGTTTCACTCCGTAGCTTCTCATACACACCAGACACCACAGAACTAGTCAACCTCCTTTAAGTGCACATTCGGAGTAGTGTGTGTCATGTATGTTTTTCTTAAAACATCCAATCCTAAGAAAGTTGAATTATCTCGACGTTAAGGGGCTCCCCCCCCCTTTTTTTTGTGTCTGTGTGTGTGTGTGTGGGGGGGATTTTGGTGAGTAGAAATTTGGAATTTGGAAATTATGCCCGGACAGCGGCACTCCAGCTACTCATTATCGATTTTGAACTGTCAAAGGTTCTTTAACGTGTGTAACATAGGCTTCATGCCGAACCTCCAAAATAAAAATATATCTGCCCTTATCCGAGAAGGTTAGACATCGGCCTTCCCTATCCACATAACACCCACACACATAACTTGTGACATCATCTCTTTCAGATCGGTGTGCATTATATCCCTCCGCTTTCCTGTGTTTTCAACTTTCACCATGTCCTCCAGTGAAATTCCTATCCAATTCCTGTGATTATTCAGCTCGCCTGTTTTGCTTTGGTAACCTCTTGCTTCAACACGTGGCACATTGCTTTGACCTCGCTTAGCAAAACAGTTTTGTTGGCGATACATTTAGTGAGCTTCCTCATCTGTAAAACGGATTCACTGATCCAAGACCTTGCTCCAGTCACGATGAATGTCACGTGTCAGTCTATTTAAACACAGGGTGAAACATGCCCCACTTTTTTCATTGAAGTACGCAATATTTCACCCTCTATTTTGTCATTATAATAAGATGTAAACATTAAAAATAAAGGTATCCTTAATTTAAAAGACAAAAGACCAAAAATTAAAAATAACAAAACTAAACAAACCCACACTAGGGCAAACAACAATAACAGCAAACAACAGCAATGACAACAAATGAATGATAGGCAAAGGGAATATATTCTTATTTAAGCGGGAAATTTAACAAAATGCAAAAATGCGACAATCCTTAAAAATTGACTGACATACGAGATCGGTCTTAAAAATAACCTTCCCTACTCCACATTTCAAAAACCATTGAATTTAATGTGACCAAATTTGAAGCAATATCTTCACTATAAAAATATTACATTAGTAGCTATTCAACATAGGCACCACCATTGTCCAAGCACTTCTGACACCCACACAATCAGCTTTCAAAGGCGGCGATATATTTGTCCAGAGTTCTAAGAGCAGCTTTTGTGGAGAAAATAATGTCTTCTGTCTGAAATCGTTGTTTCCGAAGGTCTTCTTTCATTTAACGGGAACGTCACAGGGGGCCAAACCAGGACAATATCGGGGGTGATTCAATATTTTCCAGCTATACAAAGTGCAGATGTTCTGTTCCCACATTGACTACATGCACAGGTGCGATGTCATGGTGAAAAATCACACCGTTTCAAGCAATCCAGGACGCCTTTTCCTTATGGCCAGTCATAACTCTTCTTCAATAACCATTTTGTAGTCATTGGCATCGGCAGTATGACTATAACAGGCCATGATGAGACGCTGATTTGTTATCAAATAATAATAATAATAATAATAATAATAATACACTGTAGTAATAATAATAACAATAATAATAATAATAATAATGATGATGATGATATTAATAATAATAATAACAATAATAATAATAACGTGTATACTTTCACTGCACTCTGTATGTTATGAACTTTTGTTGGACGAGGTTTATCGGCGTCCGACCATACAGCGGATTGTCTTTTCAGCTCTGAGTCCCAAAAATACACCCAGGCCTCATCGTCAGTTATTGTTCTCTCCAAAAACTGATGGGCCTCATAACGCAAACGACGAAGACATAATCGGGTGCACGTCACTCGCTATTCCTTTTCATTTTGATTCAGCAAAATTAGCCAACATCTTCTTTTTGGCAAGTTTATGTCAAAATTCTATGAACCGAGGCAGAAGAAATTGGAATTTCATCTGTAATATCTTTACATGTTTTATTTTTGTCTTCATGAAGCCATGCCTGTCTTTACAATGTCGATATAGGCCTACATGCATTTGCATCTCCTCACGCAGTCACAGGCCTTCCAGGTCATCATCCTTCCTCAACCGTAATTTACCCCTGATGAATCTCTCTCACCCACGATCTTACAGTTTGAATAGTTGGAGAGTGATCTCCTAAAGCAGCTAATAGATCTTAAGAATTTCTGGTGGCTTTTTTTTCCCCCAAACGAATTGAACATTTTATTACTGCTTTCATGTGAAAAGTGATTTGGTCAAAATGTTGATGTCCGTTGTGCTGTTTAAATGCATGAAAGATGGTGTAAACAGAGACTATAACTTTGATTCCTTTAAAGGCAGTGACACAACGTTTATAACGGCAATTTCCGTTGGTGTTTTTTGGTAGGAAAAGTTATTTTTGAGACAGACCTCGTAATGTGAACAAAACTGCGTCAATGTATAATATAGGCTTACATCTCATTGCTCAAGGGCATTGAGCGCAATAAAATTGTGAATAACAGGGTGTAGATGCATCAGCATATGTAGTCACGTTTTGATTATCACTGTGACTATTAACACGGTTTGACCAAGAGACAAAAAGTGCAGAAAACCCCTGTATCTCTTGTAGACTTTTTTGTTTTGGTAAAATTTTATTTACATGTAGTTGCTTTGGGGAAAAAATAGAAGAGAATATTAGTTTGATAATTCATATTTCCTTTGAGCTTTGGCCAGTATTTCTGCGGAAAGCACCAAACCGTAAGGGCTGCATCTGAAATACATGTATAACTATAAGTTAGAAACACTTTCATGCATGACAGAATGTATTTAATTTCTTCTCGCTAGGCTAGTTCCATACGACAAAAGGACTGGCTCTTCCAACTTTTGTGGAATTTTAACTTTAAAGTACAGACAAGCGTACCCGGAATACGATAGTCCTGCTATCCCAAAGAGTTGTGTGCGTCCCACAGAGTTATCGGAACAATAAGACTATCTCGGTCCTGTCAAGTATGAACTTTTTGTGATGATGAAAGATGATAACCTATCCCCACTGGGACGATTAATCTGACTCACAGTCAGGAAGGAGCATGATTTTTTCTGAATCCTCTGTTAATCGATGTCCACCAGGATCACAAAGTTCCCCCCCCCCACCCCCTTTTTTTTCTAGTTATACACAGGGTATGACGAAAGGGGTGGGGGAGACCTGAAGGTGATTTTTAAAAAATATTATAGAGAAACAATTATAACATTTCCATCGAATTCGATATGTTCAAATTAGAGGAAATCAGTTGAAAAAAAAAAAAAACAGACAGTCTTGAACGTCGCCATCTTGGATTTCGGCTTCTCTAAAATGGTTACCTTTGGCATCTCCATCAAATTTAAAAGAACTTGATGAAGCTTGGCAAACGTGTTGTCTGGTATATTATCTAAAACGTTACCTACTTTCAGCTCTTCATGTGCAAAAGAAAGTTTTACATAATTTCTAAAATGCCATGTAATGAAATTTCCAGTTGGGCCCCTTTTTCATAACAAAAACCTATTTTTCTCCAAAACTAATAAACAGTATCGGTCGCGCATATTACTTTTCTCAGTCTTGTTGTGAAATTGATGTGTGCCACATAAGATAAGTACATGTAGATAGCAAAATACATGTACATGTAGTGACAAACATTTAGGCTTTTGAGAAAAACATATTTAACATTTTTTTTTTTGGAGAGGAAGTGGAGATTTTTCTATTCGGCTCCAAGCCTCAAAACATCCTTTTTTCATTACTAGCCCTCTCTCCATGACTTCTGTCTTTTTTTCCATTTTCCTGGCTTTCTAGGGATATCTTTTCTTGAATTCTGCTCCCAGCAGATTAACTTATGGATTTATGAGGGCATAGACATGCATGTGGCCTCCATATCTTTCTCTGTCAAAACCAACAGTGCCTGGACCTTTACTTTAACAGATAATCCACTACTCTGCTCTGAAAGCACAGAAATAAAAGACAAGAGAATTTCACTCTTTATAGGAGGCGGAAGTTTATTTAAGAGCGTCTTGTCAAAGCTTACACTGATATTCTATGTAATTGTGAGTCTTTTTCGCATCAGCGTGGTCACCCAATATCCATCAGCCATCCATGACATTGGGACTCACAATATTGCTAGAAAAGGTTATTATCAAGTGTTCTATGCATCCCTTGCCTATATTCGATGAAAAAGCGATGATTTACCACTGCATATAACAACCAGAGGGGGCCAAATCTTAGTTGATAGTGAGGCCGGGGCATCTGTTGAACGACCATAAACTAAACACTTTAAAATAGGCATATCCATGTTTTAACACTGCATGCATTTTTATATTCAGAAAAGGCAGGATCTTTTAAGGAAGAACAAAAAAACCCAAAAAAATCAAACTTTTGGGCAAAAATAAAAAATGCTATTACAAGATAGCCCCCCTCCCCCCCACCCTCCTCCAATGAACTATTTTTTTTTAATAACCAAACTGCGTAACTTTTTTTATTGCTTAAGTTCTCACAAACAAATGTCAACTTTTCATTGTCACACAAAGTCTCTCCTAGTACAAAAAGGACATATTGTCACAACATTGAAGGTATGGTTTAACAGATTATATCACCTAGAAGTTGAGTGGATGGACATTGGGCATTATTTCATGCCTCTCAGTCATCTTTTCAAATCTTTGTCTTTTGGGGAACAGCTGTTCACAACTCAATGTTGTCAGTGTTGATGGTGTGGTATTGGTCTTGCCATGTGATTGTAGAAGGTCATCAGGATCAAAGTTCTCTATGCGCGCCTTGTAAAATTATCTTTTTGAATTTTTGATGACATTTTCAGAGTTCATAATGAAGAGCATGAAATCAACTTTTCAATACCTCATGACTGATAAGAGGGTGTACCCAACACCGTTGTCTTTGTTTCTGTTTTCTGGCATAAAACAATAAAGTGTAACTATACACAATCTCAGTCACACTTCATTCCTCTTGAAAGAGCTTAAAGCTTTCAAAAATAGTGCACAGCAACAAATTCTCTGGCAGTCATAAACATTAACCCAAACTGAGCGAGCAACTGTTGTGTCCAAATACAAATGTATATGCAACTTTTTGAGACTGAGCAAGATGACAAGAGCCAGGCCAAGTCTGTCCTAGTGCAGTGCTAGCCTTACCACAATATGTTCATCCAGTATTTCTTTCACAACTGTGCCAAGATGACACTTCATCCACACATGTGTGTCTGCCCAAATACAAAAACACAATAACATCAATGAATAAAGAAATAGACAAAATAAACAAATCATATCTCTAGACAAAAACAAAAGGCTTTTAATCCAACAATTGTGACAATGCAATTTACATGTTCACATCAACACTGTCTATGAAGATGGTGACATAACATGGCACAAAGTATCAAAGTAATAAAACAATATCAAACTGACATCAACAAATTCAAATTTTAAACCAAAATGTCCCTGAGCCTGGGCACTCAACAGAAAGGAAATACATCATGGAATCATTTTCATTTGAATTTTACATCACATACACGAACATTTCTTATTTATGCTCCCCCTTTGTAATAAATCACACTGAATGTGGTTATCAACATCAGAACAGTAAAGATTAGTGTTACGCTTATGTAGCTTTTCACTGGCTTGCTTTAAGTTCCTGTGCCCATTCATCATCAGAGTAATTTCCCTTGTCTATGAAATCTTCATCTTCCGCAATGTCCACCTCCTCATCCAATTCCCCATCTGCTTCCAGTGTCTTCTTGGACACCATGGCCGCTAGCACTGCATCTTTCCACCACTTGGGGGTAGCCTTGCGTGGCTCCTTCACCACTACTTGGGTCTCTTGCTCCTTTTTGCGCTGCACGTTTCGTTTTGGTCTCTCTATCTGCACCCTCTCCTGCTTTTTGTTCTTGCTCCCTGGTGGCCGACCTCTTTTTCTCTTCTTAGGTTGAGAATCTGCTGAGAGATCATCAATGACTTTTTAGAGGGCAGTTTCATGATTTAAACCAACTTATTTACATCAGCTTGAGGATTGACCAGCCATTAATGAATGGGCATCAATACAACCCATAGGATTAATGGAAAACAATACGCTACATCCTTTTTTTCAACCTAAACAGAAATACATGAATATACCTGAGACCCGACACAATGAAATCTGGCACTCATCAAATTGACATTGCTGGAGAAATCCCGTGTTTTACAACAGTGAATGAATTTTTAACACATTCTTTTTCTTTATAGAATCCTTCTATATCAGTCTAAATATGCATTTCAGGGTTAATTTGCCTAACAGATTGAGAAAAAGCCAAAAAATTGTAATTTAGTGGCATGGCTTTAATAAGGATTAAAAAAAGTAATCGGCCATTTTCTCACCAAATTCAGATGCAGCAACAGGCCACCCCTATCATCTTTAATTGCCAATATCTCAACTTCTATTTTAGGTGATGTAGAACTAAAATTTTTTCACATACTGAAAGGGAAATGAATAATCTTTAAAGTAGTAGCATAACTCTATATGCTCAACGTTTGACGAGAGCATGATTTCATCACGTCATGTTTCATGTATGTTGCCGTTTGAAAATAAAACACAGCATCTAGCATTTTCAAGATATGTAGATACTGTATTTTATTTTCAAACGGCAGTATGGTAGCCCAGGCAAGTCTGTTAAAATTACAATGCATATTTAATTACAAAGGTATTGGCTTGATAAGGCTGTTCTAAAGATGCAAAAGAAAATGAACTGCTGCTAAGCAGGGCCAATTTAGTTTTGGGGAAGGTGGGAGTGTCCCCTGCTGAACCCGAGGGGGGGGGAGGGGGAGGGGGGGATACATGTCACATAACCTGAGGCTTTCCTGTCTGGCTTGCTTCTGAATGGCAAAATTTATATTTTTCCTTAACTCTACAGTCTAATGCCTCCACAGCTACACAACTTAGAAATTTCAAGCATGGGTGAATAACTATGACCTTCTCAATGCAAGTGTTTGACACTGGTTTTAAGAAAAAAGGATGAAATTTATGTTTGAAACTTGTGCCCATTTCAAATTTGCAAAAAAAAAATATTTTTTTAGAAAATTGTTTAAAGATTGCCTGGTTTGTCCTTAGTTCAATACAAACTTATCAAGAAAGAGGAAGGAATCTACTTTCACAAGCAATTTGAAACAGTGTATTACTCAATGGAGTAATAAAGTTATCAACTCACCTGTCTAGGATGCTAGAGTCATTTGAAACAAACATGGTGAATCTGGCCTGATTTTTCTTACAGAATGCTTTTAAAAGCATAGTTGCAACATATTTTTGACAATGAAAGCTTTAACTTTCACATAGTAAATTATATTCAAATACTATCATGTTATGTTTTCAACAGCCAGTTTCTCAGCCAGCATACTACACTGGCAGTCTCATCAGAATCAAATGGTATGTCTAACCCTACAATATCTTGGCATTGGCAGTACAGAACCACACGTAGTTTGGCAGGACTCTTTCTTTGCATCATTCCATTGCATAGCACAGCAGTTTTGTTATTGGTGTAATTCCTCATATCATTTCTTTTTTTAAACTACAAAACTTGCCGACTAATCAAACTGGAAGTGGTTATAGGATTTTGAAAACTCAACAAAATTTTCTTTCTAAGCACATGCATAAGAGTATCTGTGATTACGTTTTCAATGTTCAGATAAAATCTTCGCACAAGAAACTTTCTCATGTCTTGATAATACTTATTTCAAAGAGTTTGAAAGCATTTAAACAATCCACCGCTGCTGAGAAGTTCAAAATTTTGTTACACCATTGGATTCTGTTGGGGCTACAGATATATCAAATTCAAATTCTGATCAAGTTCTAGAATACAATACATTGTGATATTATGAGCGGTTGCATGGCAGCTATAGCACAGCCTTATGGATTTCATGTACTTTCCAATACAGCTCAGTTAAAGTAAAGTTCATAATTATCAGAGCTCATAATTTCTGACTTTCTTATGCAATTAAGTATAGAATTTCATATTGTTGTAATTGGAAGAGAATACTAGACAAATAGTTACCATTTTCATATCAATGGCTGTAAAAAGAATGCCTAAAACAATGCCTTTAAGTGGTTGAAAATTTGCCAATTTATGCTCAGTTCAGGCTAACACATAAAATTTTATTGCCTCCAGCGACCAGGTCGCGCCAATGGTTTGGGGTAGTGGGTTACAGGCTGGTGGGGAAACTAAGTTGTGCACTTTTCTGAAAGTGTTAACAGCCGTCTCAACTGATCAAAACAATCCATGATATATTATACTATGCAGTGGATGACAATATTCATATTCCTGGTAACAGGGAAATAAAAATATTTAACTTGTAGTTTTCAAACCAGTTTCCTGCATTTCTTCCTTTTCCATACCTACCACTTAAGAATGGCATGACTTTTATTCTCATTAAAATGACTGGATGAATTGAAAAACTATGAAATTCAAATTCTGCTACAAATTATGTCCTTGCAATGGTCTTTAAAACATTTATCTCTGAGGTTAGGTAGATTTTTCTTAGTTGTTTGTAAAAATAAGAATAGCAGGCTACTGGACAAATAACAAACAAAAGAATGGGGGGGAGAGAAATACATAAACTTCAAAACCCCTAGCAAGACTTACCTCCCCCTGTATCCCCAGCGTCTTGCACTGTCTCGGTGCTGGTATCAGCCTCTTGGGCATTGCCTGACCCAACATTGCCACCTCTGCTACCATCCCTGCTCTCAGCCCCATCCTCTGGTGTCTGACTGCTTGACCGCTGGGCACTGGCTCTGCCTGATGTCTCCCCTGCGTCCTCTCCCCTGCCTGAGGTAGATGTATCCTCCTCTGTCAAGTCATTTCCCTTCCCTTTGGCCTGACTGGATGTCTTTCTCTTGGCTTTGCTCTGCTTCCTTTCCTGTACAGATTTCTTGACCTTTGCACTGAAAACAAAGGTACCAGTGAGATGGTGAGGAAGACTCAAAGTTATACGGTCGTTGGGACTGGAGACTGATGATGGAAGAAATGGACAATAAGAAATAGAGACTGATATGTTGTGTTCTGAAGCAAAAATGTAATCAACAATTCTAGTAAAACTGGATTTGGGGTGTAGATAAATTTGCACCAAATCACCATGACAAGCAGTTATCTTCATCTCCATGAAAAATAATTTTCAGCTGTTGTAATATCTGACCAAGACAAGAGTAGGTCTCATGATACTAAGCACATCTGCTCTAAAAGATGACGGAGCTTGCCTTGGAATCAGCTCCAAAATGTGATAATTTTACCAATTTATTTTACCTAATATAACGATTTTTGCTAAAGACAAAAAGAACTATTTAACCCCTCTGGGAGACAGACAAGTCTCTATGACTAGCCATCGTTCTTCATCTAACTCAGTTCCGGCAAATTTCACACTTGGGAGAAGAAAAGTCTTTGCTCTTCAGCATGTGAAGTGTAGCGGTCTCATTCATTTACTACACATACTTCCAACCAGCACCACATATACATTACTTTAGAAAGCCTGACAAATTCCTTGCAATGATGCAACAAAACTTACTAAGCCAAGCAGACGTTCAAAGCAGTTTATGAATACTAATTTCTTCCTTTGTCAGGTTGAGTGCCATTAATTCTCCTGGACTGCTTAAAGCAGATGTTTAGACTGCCTTCATCTGGGAGATCTACTGGGTAAACTACTACAAGGAACAGCCTACATACTTGGTCTTGCTTGTGGTTGGGAGTCTTTCACTCTCTTGCCGTGACTGCTCAAAGTAAATGTTCAAGCTGCCCTCATTAGCGGGACTTGGCTGGACAGTGGACACAAGGACTGGCCACATGAACAGGGAGCGAAATCTGCAAGGCAAACAGGCAACATTTGGGTGACACAAAACTCATGATGTATTCTAGTTAACCCACAACTGGTCATTTGTATCTGTCACTATCGACATGTGTGACCTATGATCCTTTGAAGGTGTTGGTCTAATGCCAAATGTTTTCAAGAACCTATACACACATATAAGAATTTATCAATAAAAGTAATTTTCCTTGGGCTGACCTTTACAAAACATAACAGGGGAATTTGAGGCCTATAAATTTCAAGAGCTTGGATAAAAGAGAAGACAAAAATCATCCAGTTAAAGAGCTGAAAACAGATGATCAATTTACCTGGCCAAGAGCAGCTTGTATTCCTCCGACTGTCGAATGGTGGTCATCAAGTCCACAGTCTGCTGTCTCTTCCTCTGTCTCTCTCTCTCTATTACTTTGGCTCTCTCCTGTACTCTCTTCTCAGCCACATGTTGCTCCACTGCTTTCCATGGCTTTGTCTGAGCAAACACACAAGGCACTGTACAAGCTCAAGGTGTGAACAGTTGGGAGCATTAATACTACACAGGGATGTCAAATGCTTCCACAAAAATGTCAGAACTCCCCCTCCCCCAATTTTATCACAACGGTCTGGCACTGTCTGATTATGTAAGACTTTTCTAAAAAAATCAACTAATGAATCTTTTCAAGTTTGAAGTATGCATTGTTTTGAGAAAAGCTTGCAAGTTTTCCCAAAATCCTGGGATGGGACTACAAAATTATACCACTAGTATAAAATTATACAATTCAATAACTAAAAAGAGTCCACAGGCAGTGCCGTCATCATAATCACCCAGAATAATTAATCTAGATCTAGACCCTAGATCTAGCTACATGTATTTTCTAGATCTAGATCTCAAAAAGTGGCCCTCTTACATCATGAGCACATTATTTGTTGTTAGTATTCTGATGTGCTGATTTTCTATCAACAACTCTCACATGACCACTTGACTGCATGTTGTCGAGTGTGAGGAATTAAGCGCTACGAACTTCCATCTCGATCTTCAAACAGCTGCCGAACAGCAGTTCGGTTCTTGCCCGAAACATGCGCACAACTAGATTGTACTTCCCGTTTCACTAGTGTTATCATGCAGGACTTGTATCACAAATTATTGTAAAACCGCGACTGTCTTGTGAACTCAACAAAGGTTGGCCATTGAGCAGCCAAAAGTAGGAAAAGTCGACATTGAAAAAACTGAAGTTGTAAATTGTCAGGTCCAATACTGCCAAGTTTCTAAGCTATCCCAGTGTTTCAAAAAAAAAAAAAAATACATGATTTATGAAAAAAAAAGCCAAAAAGATTGTGAATTACAAAAACATATTTGCTGCAAACAGGCCCATCTTACTATAAAAGATAAAATAAAAAATTAAAATATTCGACAACACTGAATCTGTTTAGTCTGGATCAAACTAGTACAAACTTAGCTGGCTCAATATTTTTTTTTTTTTTTTGTAATTGCATCACAGCAGTTTTAAAACAACCAACTTGTTAAGGAGGGGGGGGGAGGGGGGGGTGCGTCCTGAAATTTGGATTTTGCTAAAAAAATGTGATTTGGGGTTTTTGTTTTCTCTTAAAAGCCCTGCCTTTTCTGTGTATAAAAATGGTATCAAAAAGTGGATATGTCC
>JBCEWB010070508.1:0-13257 GCA_039654565.1 Peronia peronii | reverse complement strand
CTCACTCACACACTCACTCACTCACTCACTCACTCACTCACTCACTCACTCACTCACTCACTCACTCACTTACTCATCACTCATTCCCTCGCTCGCTCACTCACTAACTTACTCCTTGCTTTTTCAAATACTCTCCCGCTTATCATTTCAGAGCGTAAAGAAACAGGAATAATGAAATTACTCACACACTTAATCCCGTATTTGTTCGGGCATAATTTCTATATTTCAGAGGATTTTTTTCTTCTTTTTTTCTTTTCCCTAGCAAATAGATTGATATATATATAGTGGAATACAATGGTGACGAAACAACAGTTTGATATTTGAAATAATAGGTGTCGAATGGGCTTTACAAGAACATGCAAAACAACAAAACACACTGAATAAACAAACACAACCGATGTCTGGTTACCCATAAAACATTTGATAATTTTACGTGCTGTACTGCACAGTTTCGAAAGAATTAATCCCATACACATGTAACAGCTGCAGTCAATAGCCCATAGGATAGAAGTAGTTATATGAAGTGATGGTGACTATTGTGCAAGTTAGTTGATTATATCGGCTATTTGGAAAAGAAAAACAAACAATAAAAACAAAACAACAACAACAACAACAAAAAAAGAAAGAAAGAAAATTTTAAAAAATAAATAAACCAAGACCAAAATAATAATAATAATAATAAACAATAAATAATAAATAAACAAACAAAAGAAAAACACAGAAAAGGGAATGGGAGATCTCGGGTAATTGATATCTCAACCGTCCCCAAAAAAGAGCAGTCCACAAAGCCTTGAATAGATTTTGAGCATATTTATATTGTATAATTGCATAACCACTTTGGCTGTGATGTTGGTTTCAAAAGAAAATCCGGTGAGGGCATTGAAAATTATGATAATGATGCCTGAAGGATTTGAAACAACTTTCATTCTGTAGGACTCTGCAGATGTATTGTTTTAACAAAACAACACCTCTAAGAGTAAAGAAAGAAAGAAAATGCGAAGGAAGATGTTTAATTAACACTCTGAAAGTAAAGATTAATTGCAATTTTGAAACAGAGCAAAGTTTGTATTCTGTCAGAAAGTATGAATCTTGTTCTGTTAGGTAAGAAGATACCTGAAGAGTGTGCAATATTTAACCATTGCTTGTAGTTCACAACTTTATCACTGACATACCGAAGTAAGGATAAAGTAACAGAGGTACCAACTAAGTCAAGAGTGCAACAAAACTGTGGCATTTCTCTTTTAGAGGAATTAATTGTGCAAATTTCTACGATTTGAAATGGACATTTTGTTACTGATTGTGCAGTAAAGCCACCATTGCAAATAAGTTCTAAAGACAAACAAAATCAAGCGGATTAAAAAAAAAAACAAACTTTTTTTAATAAAACGATAGCACATAGAATTTTTGTTCTTGGGTGTGTGCGCATGTGTATGTGTCTGTGTGTTGTTGTTGTTGTTGTTTCTGCTTCAAGGCACTGAATAGGTTATATAAGATATTTTTTTAAGTTAAAAGAAACAGACTCGTTAAAAAAATACTTATTGCACAAATGAGACACATTATTTGTTCTTCCATAAATACTGCAGTTTATCTCTGTAAGAACATGTCGAAGTTACATCGTAAAATTATTGGGGCTGTGGTTCTTGTTGTTGTTCCTCTTGTATCTAGCAGATTGCAAAGATGTTTGGTGTAAAGGACAGAAGAGAGAAATGAAACTGTTGTCTTCTACAACTGCAGCAGTGCACCGAGTCTTGATGAAGATACGGCAGCAAACAATTTAACTATAACTTTAAAACACCATCATTACACCTACATAACCTTTCTATTCTCACTAGTGGGAAACAGTTTTCCACCTACTTCTATAATTGTATCCAGCATGTTCATAAATCTTTATTTACAGAGAATTTGATAACAGTCATAAAGTACAAAAGACAAAGAATGTGCTTTCCATTATTTTAAATCAAGTTACATTATCCATTTCCTCTTGGTTTAAGTAAGAGAACACATTTTCCGGAAGTAACATAATACTTTGTTCATTCCCCACTGAACTTTGTGCCCACATACAGAAAATAAAATGAAACTATAAAATTAACAAAATCAAAATGTCTTAAAATAAAACAAAACAAAACAAAATGAATAAAACAAATAACCTCAAATAAACAAAACCAAGTGAAACCAAAATAGCACAATAAATAATAAAATAAATAATGGAAATAAGAACAACCACAGGAAAACTTGATTTCCTTGCACATGTCACTGTAGTTACGAAAGTGAACGTTTATGCAGGGAGTAATTTCCGAAACTGTTTATCTTAATTCATAGCGTACCAGCTTTCCTTGAGAATACGATACAGCGAAACCCACAGCACAAAGAATGTCATGTAATATGCACAGAATCATGAGAAAAGCTTGGAAACACATAAAAAAAATCTGAGGCTGTTATCGGTAAACTAGCATTTACAACAACAGACCCACTATCTCAAAATTTTATTGTAACTGCCTGCTCAAGATAAAGTTTGGCTAACAGAGATATTATTATTATTATCATTATTTTAATCCAATTACATCCCGACTGCACCAGCCAGATTTAGGCCAAATGTCAAGGAACATTAATATTTCCTCCAAAAATCATTTTTGGCGACAGCTAGACCGGAACCGCCTTGGCTTCAGAATCACTAACACATGGTGGACAACCTTTTTTTGGCACGACAAATCTACTGTAATGTAGAGAAAATTGTTCCGGTAATGCCTCATCTTTCCGGAATCTCTTTCATTCCCTCTAACACCCACGGGGCAGATTTTTCCAATTTTCCTGCTCATTCATAACTGCTTATGTGGCACAACGGAATCTGTGATAAGCTAACTGCCATATCTAGTCAGTCATCTACACTTTCATGTTGTTGTTCTTTGATTCTGTCAGTGTTGTAAATAAATAAATAAATACATTTTATTATATAAGGACAAAAATGTAAATCAAAACATCCAGCAACATTTTTCATTTATTCTTTTACACTGCCAGGATCATGAAAAACAACAACAACAACAACAAAAACCCAAACAAAAAACATAAACACATTAAAGTTTCAGGCCTCCCCGGAATCTCTAGACCGAGATAGCATCTACACTAGCATGGTGCTGCCGAAGATAACAGAATATTTGGCTACACAGTTTTGCAAAGGGCTTAGAATGTATGACGAGAAATATATAACAGGAAACAAAACGGAAACAAACATTACCAAACATAAAGCAAGGACAGCAACAATAAATAAGCCTGGGAACACGTGAGTAACTTTTGAAATTACTTATTAAGCTGTAAAAAAAAAAAAAAGACATGGGATCTAATGATCACTGGTCAACTATTTTTCATGGAATTCAGAAAAATCACCCAAGAGAAGAAGAGTTTATATACTGAGGACATTGTAAATGAAAGACTTACCGGATATTAATTGTTTAGTTTTGAGATTTGTTTATGGACAGAAGTTTTCTTGTAGACGTGCTTTTTTCCCCCTTGCACATTTCCTGTGAGAGGGGTTATGTTGCTGTCTTTAGAAAGAACAATATTTTATATTGATATACCATGCTGTATTTGTATTTCAGACAATTTCGGTTCAAGGCATTCCTCATTGTTCTACCCAGGCATTTTGAAATGAAGTCGACATTATAATGAATAGATTGTGTTTTTTCGCATTAGTGAGAAATTGTTGTGTGTACAACAAACATATCGCTATGTGATGGATGTTGGCTGAATAAATCACTGGACCCAGTTTTTATTATATTATATTTTTTTTTCGATGTCTTTTCTCTTAACACAATAGTGCTAGAGCATGTGGAGGTTTCAAAAATAGCATTCCAGCGAAGTTTTCTGATGATTTTTGAAAAAAAAGAAACAAAAATCGTATGATTTCAACAGGCAAGCTTTGTATACCATTTCCAGTCACAAACTACCGAGACCAACCTTTAGGTTTTTTTTTTTTCCTTTTTAGGTTCAATTAGATAGGGAAATAAAATGTACCCTAATAAAATTCATTATAACAACATGACACAGGGTGCTGCTATTAAGTGCTACCAAAAAAAAAAAAAAAAACAGCACAAACAAAGAGAGAGAGAGAGAGGGAGGGAGAGAGAGGGAGGGAGAGAGAGAAAGAGAGAGAGAGAGAGAAAGAGAGGACATTTCTTAAACTGCATTCGAAACAGTAATTTTGTTCAGATTTATGTCGTTGAATTAAATCTGGAATCAATTTCATACAAGTATTTCATGTGTGCTGCTAATATAAAACAGAGAAGGGGTTGCGGAAACCCCACTATACGGTATATCAAGTACACTTTTAATTGTTCACCCCACAGAGATCTAGATTTACGCAGAACTAGGGCATTGGCGTATTTAAAACGATTCTTGTTTTCAGTTGACAGTCCATTGCCTCTTGTAACTTTGTGGGGAATTTGAGTTTGAAACAAAACAAGTGATACGATACTCTTGTAAACAAACAAACAAATTAAAAAAACAAACAAAAATGAGAGAGAGAGAAAGAGAGAAAGCGCGAAGAAAGAGGATAAGACATGCGAAATTAAGCTGTTATTATTAGTAAATTATTATTATAATTTTTTACTACTGTTATTATTGTAAATAATGACAACCCAGGAGTAAAGTACTGCTAGTTTATATCTATTGATCCATATTAAAACATTTCCTCACTAGAATATCAAACAGAGATAACGAATTCACATTAATGTTCAGTGTTAAATGCACTGTCTTTGTATTGTGTATATCTCTGGGTAATCTCTACTAAAGTCTTCGGTAGTGCTGGGAAAGAAAAAGTATTTAAAGTCACAATTAAGAAGGAAGTTAGAAATCAATATTTCCCACATGCCGCCTTGAGATATTCTACCATAGATTTCATCAGGCATTTTCACTCAGTAGTATTTCAAATTTAAGTTTTTCAGTTGCTCCACTTGCTCCTCCCGTCCCCTTTTATTTTTAGGTGGCATTTTGATTGAAGTCAGATATGACACCACTTGCGTGTATGTGTGTATATAAACATTAAAATGATGTGTGTGTGTGTGTGTGTGTGTGAATTTAACTGAAATTAAACGTGACTTTGTTGGGCATGGATAATGAGTTTATAGTGAGACTGACTTTTTCTTTCCTTTTTTAAATTCCTGCTTAGATGAAATGAAACGTTGTGTGAGTATTTGTACAGTTGTGAAGGTAGTCAAAATAGGATTTATTTATTTATTTATTTATTGTTCAGATGTGACTTTATTGTAATTCCGGTGTAAACGTGACTTTCCTGAGATATGACTTACTCAATTCCATTTGAAGTAAGATCAGCAATTAGGTTCTTTTTCTTTTGGGTCGGAAATTATTTGTCGGTTTACAAGCTCTATGATATTTCTGTGTCTACACCATCATCAAGAAAAGCAAAGCGATCTATGGTGTCTCTCTAAGACACTAGTTGACGGTCATTTTACATCACTGAACATTTTTAGAAATTCATTTATTTTCAGCTAAACTAACCACCATAACATACAGTGATTAACAAATGAGCAAGTTAATAAAATAATAATCAAATGACATACAATGGACTACCATTTAATGGACTGGACAGTGATATAATTTAAACATGTACTGCTAAGAGTGCAAAACACAATAATCTAGTGCCTGCTAAAAACATGATCACTAAAACACGACGATAGAGAAATTATTTCTTTATAAGAAATTAAAATAATTTCCCAACTACATAATTATACCTCACTGAACAGAAAATAAATCTTACATTCAAAGATTGGAACAGAAATTTAGTGTTTCTATAAAAGGAACATTGAAATCTTGTGTTTTCATCAATTGGAAGTAAATGTGAGTGAACCGAACATAGATTTTCAAGTTCTTACGGATGAAATATCAATCTAACATTGAAATAAACGGATCCGTTTGAATTTTGAGATCTAATCAACGGTTCACGAATCTGTCGTATTAATGAAAGAAATCTAAATGTAATGTTTCAATCAGGTAAGCACTAATCTAATGATGAATAGAATACGAATCTGGTATTGGATGAGTGACATAGATCTAGTGTTTTGTCCCCAGAAGCAACAGACAAACAACAACAGTAGTAAAGTGGATCTAAATTGGCTTGTTGCCTTCTCTTAGTCTAAAGTGGCAGCAGAATAGAAAATTTTGACAATGCAAGCAATGCTATTTGAAATTCCTACTGAAATAAAACTTACCTTGCATAGCAACCATAACTGTCCACAAGAAAACAGCACTAACAAACTGCACAATATCCTTCATCTTGGACTGTATTTACTGTCTAAACTACCCAAAGTTGACACATGAATTGAAAACAAAATTCTAGGAATCTTGAATTGTAACATTTGTTGTTGTTGTTTTTTTTTTTTTTTTTTATGACTACTAACTAACATAGCAATTTTCTCCATCCACACCTGATACACAAATCGAATGAATATTTTAGGAAGCTTAGATTTACACCAATGAGCCTATTTCTTTTTCTTTATTGATTACTAAAAAACTGCGTCGTATCCTTCATCTTTGTTTTGGATATGTTTAAGGTCTAAACTACCTGAAATTTGGCACATGAGTTAAATGAGTATTCTAGGAAGCTACAATATTTTTTTTGTTCTTTTTATGTCCGTCTAATACACTGCCAAAATGAGCTCATGATAAAACAATGCCTTTTTGTGTTCTATGGCTTGAACAAAACAGACTTTATCAAAAGTAGCAAGCATAACGTTAGTTAGTTATCTTTTCAAGATTATCAGCATCCTCGGCAATGCAGTCAGGGCAAGGCGTTTTAAAACACTGGCATTATCATTAAAAAAAAAAAAAGAACAAGAAAAGATGTTTCAAAATGAAACAAGCGAAAAATGTCTCTCTTCTTAAAACAGAAATGATGGCTCAACACTATGTTGGCTAGATGGAAGCTTTAGGAACAACACTGTGGTATTCACCAAGCCATCAGTAATTATAGTAACATATCTTTCTTTAATTTGTTATTTTCTCACACAATGTTGCATATTTTTGCAGTTTGTTCACGAATAATAATAATAATAATAATAACTTCACCTGTGCCAATAAAATCATGAGAAGTACCACATAAACACTGATGAAAAATGTCAATATTCTTCAATACTTTGTAGATTCTCCAGGATATAGTACCAAACAGTAGTAATTTCTAACATTGAAGCATCGTACGGAACATGTCACTATGGAAATTTCCTCAAAAAAGAGTAACGGCACGGATCATATGTTCTATCATCTACAAACATTTCAAAACATGGAACTGGATAGATAGGTTGCTTTCGCAGTTTCTTCAGAAAATAATGTGAAACAAAAACTCGTAAGTTTTTACCAAATAAAATACTACATACAAAAATGTCAAATCATGGAATCGGACAGATTTTCTGTTTCTTCACACAACAATATCAAACCAAAAAAATCATGAATTCTACCAACTAAAACACTGTACAAAATAAGTCAAAATATGGAATTGGATAGAATGGAGTGCGACTTACGAAATGGTTGGACTGCTTTCTTCAGACCTTTTACGTAGTCCCCTCTATCTGCTAGTATCTTTCTGTGCTGGGTGTTTAGGCCGGTTATCAAGCCAAGGAGCCGATAAGGCCCTCTATATGTAAAATGAAAAGCTGAGGCGCGCTCCACTCCAGCGAGACTCCAGGCTGATATTGGCGCTCGGGGCCGAAGAAGAAGAGGAGCAGTGGGATAACTGAGAGCTTCCCCCCCCCCTAAATTTCAAAATGTTTTTTTTTCTAAACTAAACATTACCACTGAAACTATTTAGGAACTAAATACTTTTGCTTAGGTTTCATTTCCTGACACATGACAATGAGAGCAATCCGCAAACTTACCTGAAAGCCTTTGGATTTAGCATAACTCCAGAATTCTGAGAAGTGAGCAACTTTTTCATTGGTAGCATCCATGATAATGAAAGGAAAGAAACCATCATCCACTGTCTTCTTGAAGGATTTGAGCAAACTCTGCCTGTAGGTTTCCTCTAGGGCCTGCTCATACTCATATTCCATCATCTAAGAAAGTTAAACAAAAAAAACCTCAAGAAATGAATTATTCATTATTTGCATTGTGAAAACCTATGCTATTGGCATGGGAATTGTGATGGGGGAGTTGGGGAGTGGATTTAGCATTAAAAACAAAAAAAAAAAAGATTTTTTTCCCTCAAAATTCTTCCATTTCTGAACTCAACAGCTCCAGGAAAAAAAGAATTAATACAGCCACATCAGAGTTCACAATTTTTTTTAATTAGACTGCTTTAAACACTTATTAAAAAAAAAAAAAGATTCTCTTGACCCCACAATAAGTCGATAACAGAAGGCAATTTCCTGGTCCAGCTCAAGTAAATAAGAAACACAATGGAGGCAGCAAAAACCGGTTTTTCTGACCTTTCTCTTGACTTTCTTGCCAGTGTCTGGATCCACCACTTCCTTGTCCACCTCCACCATGAAATAGTCGTCTAAGCACAACATGCGTGGAGCACCACCACCATAGCTGATCTCTTTCTCCTGTACAAATAAGATAAGTTTAGTCACTTATAACTGTACTAACACAATCAACGCAGTATTCTTGACATTTTGACAATCGCTTTAGATCTTCAAACTTGCCAAAGTGCAATATACACAAGATGGCTCCACATCCTGTCTGATTCAATATCCCCTAATGGAGAAAATAAAAGACAAAAAACAAAAACAAACAAACATGCACATATGCACCCACACACACACAAAAGAACCCCCCTAATGAAACAGAATTGACATAATTGATAAATATTTATGAATGCAATCCTCTCTCTAACATTTCTCACAGAAAATGTTTTAGAACCATGGAAATTATCACAACGATCATATAAAATGCTGCAGGGTAACTTTTTGAAAGCAGTCATCATGATTGTTCACAACTTCAGTCACACTAACATGAAACAAAAATTACCACGGGTATACCAGGCTCTAAATAGATTATTTTTTAACACAGGTATCAATTAAAGTTCAGCATAGCAAACACCGAGCTGTTTATCCAAGCCAGTTACCATTAAAGACAAACTGGTGACAAATTTCCAGAAAGTTGAAAATGGGGGGGAATGTATGTGGACACTTACTATTCTACGAATACACAATAAGACAGGATGGGGCAGACAAACATTGACAGCTACCACATGGCAAAAGAGCCCCATTTGAAAATGAAGAAGAAAAAATTGAGGCTTAAATAGTAAAGAATGTTTAAAACAATATTCTTTGATCCAAGTAACTACAACTGTGAAATTAAAAGGCAACACACTACTATTTGTTCTAGGAAATACATCATTTCACCTACCCTGATAAGTTTACTGACATATGTCTTGCCGCTGCCTGGTAATCCTCTGATGATAGTAACTAACTGAGGGGGACGGCTGGCTCGAGCTGGTGGACATAGGATATCTTCAATCTGGGCAGATGACAGACAAAAAAGTGGATGCAGTTAAGATAAGGACCATCTCAACCATTTTTTCAGGATAACAGTGCCGTGTCAGAACACTCTCTCTTAAAGAACAAACACACTTCGGTGAACTATTCCTCTTTCTCATTTTGATTTATCTTTGTCACCTTGTTTGGGAAGTTTTTAGTTGTTCTGCTCAATTTTAAACACTCAGAAACTTTCAGCAGAATTGGCAGAGTGACGAATAAAGAATGTTGAAAAACATAAAATGACAATAAAAACTGAGATGTTCCTTCTGCAAGAAAGATGACATAAGATATTCCTTCTGCAACAATCAACTCTGATAGTATGTAGAACTGTAAATGACACAGTAAAATCCAATTCTTCTCAGTGTGAAGCAGTTGGTTTAAAATGAAGTGTTAAGAGAACATGATGAAATTCACCTTGACAGTTTCCATTGTACTTTGTGGAGGCAGTGGTGGTTCAGATGCAGCGGCTCTCTGTGGTGGGGTGCCACGGGCAGAGGGTGACAAGGGTCTTCCAAACCTGTCCCTGAATGACAAAAGGCCAAAACAAAATTAAATAAAATTTCCACAAACAAAAAAATTAATAATAATATAAAAAAAAACAAGTATTCAACAATGAAGTTTGGTGGACAAGCTTACCCTATTCTAAATATAGTCTGTCAAATTGGTATGCATAAAATTTAGAATAAATAATTTATCTCTCAAATTCTATGTGGAACTGCCAAATACAGCAAAAATTCTATATTTAATCTGAGCAATTTTTTTTTTGAGGTTTACAAGCACTGAAGTATCCTAAATACACATCACTGTATTGAATATGACCTGAATCAGGATCACAACAAACTAATTTTTATGTAACAAATTAATTGTTTGAAGTGCCCACATAATGATTTGTGTTGTTTAGCTTGAAACCTCTGCCATTTCAGATCGTTATGAAATTATAATTATGTGATTCACAATAAAGCGATGATTTGAACTAAATAGCACTGTTTGCTGGATGACCTTGATAAGACTCCATAGTGGAATATCTCTAAGTGCAGCCATTTCTTGATGCAATGCCTCACCTGTCTCGGTCGCCTCGGTATCCCAAATCACGGCCATCTCGACTGGAATCTGCACCACCATACCCACCATATCTGCTGTCCCTGGATGATCCACCATAGCTATCACGATATCTGTCTCTATAGGAATCATCCTCTCCACCTCTGTCTTCCCGACCTCTTGGAGTGTCATCACCGCGACCTCTATAAAGGTCATCTGATTTGCTGCCATATGGAGATCCATATCGATCATAATCGTCGTTCCGCCCGCGATAATCACGATCACTTCCTCTAGAACGTGATGTATCATTATTTCTCACCCGATCATCTCTTCGGCTTGAATAAGACCTTCCATAATCCATTTCTATTTCCCCATCCCTCCTATTCTCATCTCTAGAATCAAATATACTGGCACCATATTTTTCCTCATCTGCAAACCTACTACTACCACTTGGTCTTTCTCTCCGTCTATCCCCATCCACATCTCTGTCTGCATAGCGGCTAATTTCCTTGCGCATGTCCAGGTCTTGATCTTCACTCTTCCCTGATGGGTAACTGGAGCGACTGGCCTCTGGGACTGCTAACTTAGAAAGTCCCTGAACCAATTTTCGGCTTGCGAGTTCTTCCTTTGCTAGAGCCAGCAATTTGGTGACAGTCTCCAAATCAGGGACCCCAGCAGGTCTTCGCATGTCCAAATCCTCTTCAGCAGGCTTGCTGTCAAATCTAGACCTTCGGGCAGAGTCTTGACCTTTCCTGGCGCCCAACCATTCCCTCTCCCCTAGAGAAGACAACAGTAATAGGCTGATGTATGGAACAAAGAGTGCAAAAGGTGCTAGGGGTATACTGAGGTATGGAGCTCAGAAAAAAGATAGATATAGATCAAGAATAATATACTAGTTGCACATTCTTCGTGTGAAGACTATTTGGTCAAAAAGTTATTTCTCCTCCCACTACAGAATTCGAAATTATCCCTAAATATTCCAGTAGTAACAATAATCCAGGTTGTCAAAGATCACTTCATTATGGTCAATGTCTGTCTTTCCTTCTCAGTAACTAAAAAGTAACAAATACTGTGACAGTGAATGAAAAGCTTTGAAAAAAGGCCCACCTCTGAGACTATCACCATATCCTCTATCTGCCAGCTTCCCTGCCAGCTCTCGTTCTCGCTCTGTCAGTCCCCGAAATGCTGCCCCATCTCTTTCTGCTGCTGAATCAGTTGGCTTTTTGTCATTGACTTGTCCATGACCATAGTCAATAACCTCAGCTGGCTGGGCTAGTAGGAAAAGTAAATGAACTATGTCCCTCACTCTTGTGTCCAAATGACTCAAATTAAGTTACAGTAATTAAGCTTCAAGAGAAATTTCATTTCTATCTTAAAAAAGATTATTTCAACTGAACTAACAGTTACCTTTTGTTTTTTACTTAAAAGTTTATGAATTATGAATCTGACCTCAAAAGACAGAAAATTCATGAGAACAAATAATGTAAACAATGTTCACATTTTTGTTTGTTAAAAAATTAACATTTCAATGAATCACAATCCACAAATAGCATGTAAAACGTGTCACATTAGTCCATCCATTAGAAAACAGATAGTTGGTGTTCAGCGCCTAGCAGGCTGCAGATACAACTGCTCTGTGAAAATGTGCTTTTTTCTGTTGTAATTCATTGCTGTTGCGAGTGATTCTTGGCATGGATGTTCACCTCGATGTAGTGCATCAGAAACATAAAAATTGTGGAAATTAAACAATGGAGAGCCGAGTTTTTTTTACTAATTCTATGGTATTTTTGTGATTTTTCCCCAAATTCAACACACCAAGTGTACAAGTAAGGGTGCGGCGAAGCCACGCTTTCACTAGCAATTATCCGCTGGCTCATTTTCACAGACAAAAAAAAGTGTTACCAAGTTACCGCTGGCGATGGAGGTCACGCAACAAGTGTGAAATCTTAATACTGTGAAGATGTCAGTAACACAAGACTCCGGGAACCCTTTATTACCAACAAGAGTCAAACTGCAAAGTACACCCCACGACCCTGGTCACTTTACCTGGGGCCGTGGATAGCTAATTTATGGCTGCAGCTGGTCTGATTGCATTCCTGAATGGATCAGATATCATCAGGCGGAAGTTTTCCAGGGAGGACTTGCTCAAATTAAATAAACCATCATGCTGTCAACTACCACCCTCATTGACAGGACACATTCATGCACTAGGCCTAGCGTATCCTGTAGTTTCAGGAACACATAAAGGGCGAGGTCGTAGGAGGGGTAAAAGTGGCGGTTGTAGGAAGCGTAGAAATATCATGTCAGTAACATCATTTCAAAAGGGAAAACAAATTTTTCAAAACTAGGATTAATTTAAAGAATCTAATTCATGTGAATACCAGTTTGACCGTCCAGGAGCAGTCTTATTATCTCAAAATTGCGTTACTTTAAGATCAAGTTCAATCAGCAAGAAATAAAGTTCATTTACTAAACGATCTTATAGAAGAAATTAATGCTGATGTAATGTTCCTAACTGAAACTTGGTTTCCAACCACTGATGATGTACTGATTCAGGGCATTTTACCGCAAGGATTCACAAGTCACTTCTGTCCACAACTTTCAGGCAGAGGGGGAGGCATTTGTATTGTTTACAAAACGTCTATGAAAATCTCTTGTAAATATCTAAATAAATTCAAGTCATTTGAGGCCGTTGAAGTACAACTATCTCAGGCAGGCAGGACAGTTACATTTC
>JBCEWB010070486.1:0-13258 GCA_039654565.1 Peronia peronii | reverse complement strand
GGGGGAGGGGTGAAGCAAAGGATGGGGGAAGGTGGAAGGAAGGAAAGGGGAAGGATGGGGAAAGTGGCTGGAGAAGCTCTCTAAACAAGAGCGACTTCATAGCTTGACCGAAGTAAATAACCAGAGTTTGAGTAGAGATAGCGGAAAGCTATCAAGTTAATTAGCGGCAAGGTGGAGACTCCGAGGGGGAGGTGGGGGGGGGGGGGGCGAGGGCAGAGACCGTATTCTGAATGTAACAGAAAAAAGATGTGCAGCAAAAAGAAAAAAAAGAGTCTTATCTCCAGATACGACTAATAGTTAGAAACTGAAAACGTTAATTAGATATATAAAACAAGATAATGACACGCTGGGGAACAGGAGGGAAGGAGAAAGAGAGAGAGAGAGAGAGATGAAAGCGTCTTTCATTTGTGAAAGCTAGAACTGGGAGGTAAGGAACAGAAGGACGCCTTCTTCTTCTTCTTCTTCTTCTTCTTCTTCTTCTTGAGGACATAAAGGACTAGTACTACATTGCAGAGGGACGAGCTACCCAAAAATTCTTTAGCTGAGCACTAAGTCCGAGGTAGACTGAACCAGGAGCAGCGCAGTTATATTAATGCTATTTAAGCCGCCAGCACGCGAACAGTAAACGATGTGGAGTTGGACGTATAAACAAGTTAAATGAAGCGCTGTGTAGCAGGACGGATCTTTGCGTTTCGGCAGCCAAGCATGTGCCTGTGAACCAGTAAATGTGATCCATGTGTGAGTGTAACTCTTAATAACATGTACTCGTCTCCGCGACAGGGGTCTAGATACTGTTTATCTCACTACTATAGGTCCACCCACTCAAGCACGTGCATAGATACATAACAAAATTACCTGTACATAACTGAACCCACGAAATATATGAGTTAGTCTCTTTGTTTAATATATTATGACGTAATAACTTGTTTAATGTGAAAATTGCGCAAGTAATGACGTGTTGCATTTGTATATGAGGCAAGTATGTATATGCTTATATTACGAAGCAAGAGAGAATGGTGAACAATGTGCCTTCTGTTTCAATCCTACGGCCAATTTTTACGGTGTCACTATTTTTAGAACAAAGAAAAACCTTTATAGAGAGAGTAAAAATAGCCGTAGCTATCCTCGGGAATTCATCTAGACAAGCCCTGGCTGTTCGAGAAAACATCCATCTAGACATATCTTTATCTCTGAGATAGATTTTGCTTATTTATTTGAATAAACTCTGTCCACATAAAGCCTCCTCCGCCCGAGGCTGGAACTACACCATGCTTGACAAAATATCACGAGAGAGCTAATATCTTTGTCTTTATCTTAGATTTAATGATAACACAGCTTTCAGTCTATGTCTGTGACTCATAAAGATCTTAAATCATGCCTTAAGTGGTACAAAAAGCAAGAACAGTTCCCAAATTATTAAACACAGCAAAAGATTTTCCAGCGATACAAATACTTCTTGTCTAGCACTGTAGCTACTTTTACTCAGAAACAGAAGAAAATAATAGAATGCAGGAAACATCGCTGACGGGTTTTGCGTATACAGGATCAAGACCATTATTTTCGTGCTTGTAATCTTGAAACAACAAAAAGTGGGTCTCATTTTGAATCACGTAAACTCAGAATTCAAAGAAAAAAAAAAAGCAAAGCAGAAACAATAAAATTAACATTTCGAGGTAAAGATAGGGACACACAGCAGTTTACCGTAGAACTGGAACATTTTTTAAATAACCTTTCTTTCCTTTTTTTCATGAGCATATTTCGGAGAACATCGTTGTTTTGTTGGGGTTTTTTTCCCTCTTTATATTTCACTTATCGCATCTGTTAAAACTAGACAACTTCATGCTACATCATACTACATACTTGAATCTGACGCATCATTATAGGCGATACAGCGATACACATTTTAAAAAAAGAAGAAGAAAGAAAAAAATGATGACAACATAATGTTCTGGAGAGGAAGCGATACTGGATTTTTAGCCCTGTAAAAATACTTGTTTTCATATACAAATGACATATTCATTCAGTTTACAAAGGAAAAGTTCCGGTTAAATTTTTGACGTTGTCTGCTGTTCCAATATAAATGAACAAATACATTTATTTTATATCTTGTCTGCAGTAGATTTTGTTTCACAGTGTTTCAACTGATGTATGAAAAAACAGTTATGTAAGATTTCAAGGGAATCATTTTTGTTCTCTAAATATTATTCAAAAGTGTCTTGAGAATGTCGCGTTCGAAGTTTGACGTGCCCGGAACATTTGTGTGTTGGTATTTTAGTTGTGATTATCACCTTCACAACTGGAAACTACACAGACGGTCGTATAGACCTTACACTGTTAGCCCGAGGTATGCCAAAGAGATCGATCTGCTAAAATTATTCTAATAACCACACTCGGAGGCATGTGAATAATTTTGCAAACAACTTAAGTTACAGTCGCAAAGTGTTCATTCTTCAAGCCTGATTATCACTGCCATTTTTTAAACAGAAATAATATATACAACAGAAAGCATCACATGAGGAGTCTCTTCAGGTACTCTTAAATTTAAGCTTTTTTAACCGTTTCAGATTAACTTTTTATATATGTTGTAAGTCTCTCTCTCTTTCTCTCTCTCTCTCTCTCTCCCCTCCCCCCTTCCCCTCCCCAAATCTTTTCTCCCTAAGTGTACAAGAAGCTGTATTTGTACCGTGATAAACAAACCATGGGGTGAACATTTCAATTATATATGTAGCTCTTAAAATCAGTTTCCCCAAATTTGTTTTTTTTAAACCAAAACTCGATTTCTTCGGAACGCGCCCGTCCCCTTGCTGCTTTTAGACATTTAGTTAGCCTGTAGCTCCCCCTATCTTTGTACCGTCAGTTGACAACCTGGAGAATTCCAGATTTCCTTATCTTCCCAGACCTGAAGTCAGATTCCAGACCAGTGCTATGTCAGAGCCTCGCTCAACTAGAGAAACAAACAGCCGCAGGCTGGCCTGAAGCACCGAATCATTAGCCTAATCTAGATGGAAAAGTTTATCTGGAAAGTCAGCATGCTTGTTTGCTCCCTGACGTGCTATGGTTTATTTTGTTTGCCATCATTTTTTTCCCCTGACATTTCGGCCTTTTCCACACGTGACAGACATAATGCAGATGTCTACAAACTGCTCTTCTAAAAAAAAAGTCATATGGACAAAAAATGTTCAGATTAACAATGCAAAAACCTATATTAAACTGATTTCTTGACAAATTGAATATTTTTTAAAGAGTCTGAATGCATTAGCATAATTCTACAGATGAATGATTTATAGCTTAATGCCACATTCACAGTACTGTTCTATAATATAAAATAAATACCTTGTATATAAAATCATGAGATCACAAATTTACGTCTTTCGCCTGATGTTAATAATAGTACGTGTAATATTGCTACACTTACATTTACATTTTCTGCGTTACACTGCCCTGCTATAACAATTAAAAACATCTCGTGTCCAAGACACTCATTGCAGAAATAAAGAAAAGTCACTTGTCGGGATAGAAATCAACGTGATCTAAATTTGATTATCAGGTAAAACAAAATTCATTTTTTCTTCCAAAGAAGTGGGCTACAAAAATAGTTCTATGTACCAAGCGAACTTCAGGAAAGGTCCATTGTTAACCAGACAGCATAAACAGTTATCGCTGTATTCTTTTTAGGATTATACATATATTTAAATTTTCTTTGGACCATCATCGTCATTAGCTATCAAAATCTGCTATATCTCGATGAAATATGTGGATTAAATAGTTTGTCAACTTTGCAAATAGCTACTGTGTGAACTGCACTAGAATACGCTCTTTGCTGCTGCTAGTTAGTGCTTTTTCATCGGACTCTTCGATGTTATTATTGGCGTGTTCAGTATTATATTATAATGTTATTTTCTTTCATTATTTCATTCATATAGTTCTTTAAATGCCTGAATATAAACTATGTGGTTATTCGGATAGCACAAAGTGTAAACCACACAATTACTTCCACATCAAGTGTGAATGTGTTCTAGCTCTCTCAGCATGTCTGTCCTATAACTCTTGGTAATGCCAGAATGTGAAGTGCGTTGGTGTTTTTATGTCTAAACCACACGATTATAATATTACACAGCAAATAATAGGACCTCATGATTGTTATTAAACCTCGATGAACGTTATGACTGCAGTTGTAAGTGTGTTTATGTTTGTTAATGTTAGTGGTCTTGGGTGTTAGAACCTCCCCAAACAACCTCTTCTTAACTTCAAAGTAAGCATCCTTGTAGAGGAAATAAATGAATTATACAATAAGCCTGTGATGGGATCTTTGGTTCTGTTAGTTGAAAGAGATGTTCAAGCGCTTGTTTTAATCTGATTTCCCTTTGGTTAAGGATTGTCAATTACCGAAACCATTGCAGCACGAGCAAAAAAAAAAACAAAAAAATTGTTTACTCTTTTATATATATATATATGTGTGTGTGATTGCTTGCGTTTGTACATGTGTGTTGTGATTTAGTATGCGAGTCGTTTGTGTGATCAAAGCATCTTCCTAAACTGCAGCTGACTTATTTAATTAAGACAATCCCCCTCCTACGCCTCCTACCCAGAGCTCCTTCATCTGACTTTGGAAAAACAAACAAAAAACAAACAAACGAACAATCATAATAACTTCGCTTTCTCGATATAAAAGAACTACCGACCTTGCCAGTTTATCAAAACCTATAAACTTTGATTACATAAACTATAAAGTCTCAAACTGCAAAGCTACAGTGGACTGTCCATCTCAAAATGATCGAACATTTTCGGGAATCGCCACAGCTGACTTACAGTACCAAACATTGGCCGACAATATGTCAAGAGAATTGAGGAGCATAGATCCCAAGCATGTGTCGCCCATCCCAATTCTTATTTCAGTAGGCGTGAAACTGTCGTTCACTCAGCAGTAAAGGCAGTATATACAACATTCCATAAATATGTATGACATTCAGTGTTTTTTGATCCTCTGGGACTAACTGTCTGATCGAAACGTGAATGTTTATAAAAACTGTTGAAGATAACACTTCTCTCTGTGGATTGTACTTCATCTGTCTGACTTTCTTGCCTGATTATTGCTCTGTCTGTCTCTATCTATCTGTCTACTCACATGATAGTTTGCCTATATGCCTGTCAGCTCTTACCCCCCCCCCCCCCCCCCAAGTCGCTTTATAAATCTATTTGGTCCCATTTAATTATCTATCTATCCACATTCCGCCGACTCACTAGCTTGCTTGCCTTTCAGTAGCTACCTAGTGACCTGCATACAGCACCAGACACATGGCAACCAGACTTAAACAAAATCAAGAAAACATAAACAAACGCCGTCACAACAAAAAATAAAAAGAAAGATCGAAAAAAACCTGCACATGAATCTTAACAATCAGGAAAATCTACAGTGCCTATGTTAGTATGACAAACGTGGAAAAATTCTTCATTAACAAGCAAGACTACTCACCTCTGACAACAGCTGAAGCGCATCATACTCCGGGTAGCATTGGTTTATACAAGCTGGCCTTTGTGCGATCAACCACTATAGTCTAGCCGGCTCCTAGCTCTGGCTTCAGACGCTACCACGGTACGATATATCTAGATATAGACGCCCGAAGCACCAAGAGAGCCGGAGTTCTCACTAGTCAGTCGCTGATGATGAGTACTTCACCAAAGCCCAGGGTCCCGGCTTTCCAAGCTTTCACGCCGATTCATTGGGATTGCATTTAACACCAACAAAACTTTCTAATGTGTCCGGAGTTTTAAGGTAGCGTTCATCTCGTGCGATTTAGCTACACGTTACATGGTCCCATTAGTTAATGCGGAACTTGTTTCCACTTGGGTTACATGATTAATAATGCCATATATATATTGCTTGTTTACTTGTCAAAAGTAAAAAAAAATCCTGTCTGTTGAAAGTAATCATAATTATGTGTTTCCATGATTTTGTTTCTTTCCCTCCCATTCAGGGTACATAGACTTCAACAGGGATGCCATGAAAGGATTATCCTGCCAATATGATAGCAGTTACATGTAATAACTGTACTCATAAGCGAATTCTTTATTTCTCTCCTTTTGAGTTTCTCAGCCTCTCCAATGTGTACAATCAATTAACGTGTCCTAGAAAAACATTGTAGACAGGAAACTCACTCCTTTCTACATCTTATCGCTCAAGAATCAGGAATAAGAAATGTAGGCAAGGACAAGAACAGCAATAGTTATTACTATCATAAATTACCGCACTGTCGCCATCGCTACTATCACCGTTGCATTTTCTCCGCCTTCTTTGCTCTCTCCTTCTCTTTCTTTACTTATTCATTAAATGCACGTCATCCTGCTCTCTGCTGTTGATATAGCTTTTTAATTTCCAGTCTTTATTAGTAGTTTCAATGACCTCATGCGACCCTTGCGATCGAGTGACGTGGCACCGCTTTTATGCAAGAAAATTTCGAATGCTTGCAGAAGTTGAGTGCAGCAATACTCAGAGCTAGCCACCTTACACAAGCACAAACTTTATAACAGGTCGGAACGGCGAGTTAAGGGTAGGGAAAACTGTGAACTCTGACCCCTCGTACTCACTCTCTCTCTCTCCATCGTGAGTACCAGAGCGCTCTCAATCCCTGATCAACAAGGATGAGATGAAAGATAAAGGTGACAGAAGTGTAAACAAGGAGAAGGAAGAAGAAAGAGAGAGAGAGAGAAATAGCCAGTGAGATAGAGAGAGAGCAGACCGGGCCATACTCATTCATTCCCGTTATAAGCCACGTGAATCAACAAGGCGAGAGACTGAAGGCAAAGACGCCGGAGTTGTTGTCTAGCACTACTAGCAGTGGGGTCTTGAGGTTTCTCTCTCTCTCTGTTTCTCTCTGGCTGTGGAGTTAGGTCTTCCGTCAGATGAATGATTATATCTATCATTTACGTAACCGACCTCTCAAACTAGACCTACGCATTTGGAGGAAGAAGACGATGAATAAGAATAATTTGAAGAAAACGAAGATAAAGAATGTATTTGAATAATAACAATTTAACATGTACAATAACAAATAATAATAATAATATTGACAGTAATAATAGGAGAAGAAGAGAGGAAGAAAAGGTTACGGTACCTTTAAATTTCGCCTTTCAGAGGCGGCTATCTCGGTGGAGCTCAAAGACGGGGAGAAAAAGAAAGAGGAAGGGAGGGAGGAATGAAGGAAGGAAGGAAAGTAAAAAGAAGGACCTAGAACAGGAGAAAGGAATACAGGAAAGATGAGGCAGAAGAAGAGGAAGATAAACCAACAGAGTAGTTTTTGTATTACTTGTTAGAAAATTCCTACATGCAACAGACAAAGGTCTTATCCAGTTTGTGTAGAATATTGTTTATTTCCGTCAAATAAGAGGAAAACACAAGGAAGAGAAAAAATAGAAAAGTGGGAAAAAGTGAAGGAAGGAATGAAAGAAAAGAATCTTTCGTTAGAAAAAGAGAGAAAAGGAAAAAGAGGCGGCTGGGATCGGGGGTTGTACAACAAGCTCCACAATTTGCTTTTTCTGGGTAATTTCGTAAATGCTATGCTACCTCTTTTGAAAGCATCACTGGATATCTCATACGAGGAAAGGAAGTGAATTCATAGGCATCATTCCAGCCTGTTCAACTCTGGCTCTTCCGAACAGGAAGTTATGGGGAAGTAATGCAAAGACACATTATTAGTACCAATGCTATGTTTTTAAAAAATGAGGATTAGATACTCTTTTTTCATCTACAAGTCAAAGTAAGCTTACAATAGTCTCATTCACGAGGGATCTTTATCTCAGTCTGTAACGTGCTTTCACTGACAATTCTTTCCTCATACACCCTAGCAAATCATATAGTTTCTTCGAAACTGTTGAATCATCTCAGGACTCGATTGTTGGCTCGTAACGATTGGCTTTGGTAGGGTTAGGGTTACACTTAATATTAGAGGGAGAAGAAAGACCAGTCCTGAGAAAGGAAGTATATACAATATTCCAGTGACGGTACATGTAGTAAAAGAAAGAAAAGGAAAGAAAGAAAGAGTCAGGAGTGAAAGGTGTAAATGGTAAACTTGTCTCAGAGAGAAGGAAAAAAAGAGAGAGATAAAGAGAGAGAATAAGAGGATACAGCCATATAGGGAGAAAGAGAGAGAGAGAGAGACAGCAAACCTGCTAGAAACAGGGAGGAGAGCGAGAGAAAGAAAGTGCACGAGAGATCAAGCGCGGGCGCGTGAAAGAGAGAGAGAGAGAGAAACAGAAAGAAAGGAAAAGCATGAAAATCGTATTTACCACAAACAAAACAGTGATAAAAACAGAGAAAGTGAGAGAGAGACACAGAGAGAGAGAGAGAGAGAGCAGGAAAGGGAGCGGGATGAGAAGGGGAAGAGGACGTGAATGAGGGTCATTGTTCAACTGTGACTACGTCTGGGATTAAAGAGAGAGACCCCACCCTTACAAGCTTTTATGTTTATAATGGGTGTATCCTTTAACTGCTAAGAAAGTAGGATTATCTCGGCTTTATGTGCCTGCCCAGTTTTGGCGAAAAGACTTTTTGTGGGAAGAAATTTAGAATTTGGAAAGTTTGCTGGGTAAGCGGCGTCTAACTATTCTTCGTTCAATTCTTAATTGCCAAGGATTCTTTAACGTGCGTAAGGTACACAAGGCATCTGCGAAATAATTCGCCCTCAGCTGAGAAGGATAGACGTAGTCATTGAATGGAAAACAACAACAACAAACAAACAAACTGTAAGGTCTTATCTTCTAGTCTTTTCCATGTCCCGGAGGATTCCAATTTAGAACCCGCGACGGAAGTTTTTGGCCGGGGAGCAGACGCCTAACCCCTGACCATAATAACCACTAGGCCTACAACATCACGTTACCAGAAAGTCAACATCGCTTTGTCCTATGTCAATAATTATGTGAGTTACTTATGATTGTTTTAGTCTGAACGGGTGTCGTCTATATATATATAATTATGTAACTGCTATTTAGCGCGCATAAATTTATACAGATTCCCACGTCGGCAATGTCCGACATCATAAACATTCAGTCAGTGGTAGGAAAACTCCTCAGGTGGAGCGAGACAGGTGACAGTCTTCAGAGAAAGAGCGGGTTCTTTCATCAGATGTTTCGGACTTTAACTTCCCGATAATTTCTAGAACCCCAGCCACACCGGGGTCATGACTCCGATGTCATTCACCCACTTTTTTTTTTTTTCCTCAGGGACTCTCTGGGTGGGATTTGAACCAGTGCCGTTTGATTTTCGGTCCAGATATAGTTGGTCAAGGTGATCTAATCATTCTGCCACGCATGCCATGTTTTTGTGGCATAACGTATTCTGTTTAAATCTACCAACTGGCATCAAACGGTGTAGGGGTCATGTCGTCCCTTTTGCACCAAATCCAACAGGAATAGTTCTCTGCTGCTGTTACTAGCTTACGCAGGACGCTTCTAATATTCCAACCACTTAAGTTGAGCTTCTTCAGTAGTGAATATACTGCTGAACCTACGTAACCCCTTGCTCCCATTTCTACTGCGAATGTATTTGCCTTCGTTCCGGCTCTTCGCAAATTTGTCAGGAGATTTTGGTACTTGGCTATCTTGTACTCGTGCTGCCCCTCCATGTTTGTCTCATATGGAACAATTAGCTCGACAAGGATGTACTATTTCGCAGTCCTCGAGCTAAGCATTATGTCCGGCCTCATACCTGACCTCTTAATTAATTCGGGATATTCTCCTCATCCTGTCAAATCGGCTACTCTGTCCCAGTCGCCGGCTCCCTACAGTATTCTCGCGTACTGGGGTGTTGCAGGAGATCTTGGTGGGAAAGCTTGTTGACTCTTGGACGAATGTAGTTTTCCGGGATTCATCTGATTTCTCCAGTTTTGTCAGTGCCGATGCAACTGTTCTTGCCAGCATTTCAAGCACACGGTTGTTCCGCCAGATATATCTTCCACTGGCCAAGCCGACTTTGCAACCAGAGAGAACATGTTGTTTTCCCCCACAGAGTGGACATTCGTCGCTGGTCTCCTTCTTCTACCTGGTGAAGTTTGTTTTTGTGGGAAGCAGATCCAATGCGGCTCGACTACTGACGGCCAGTTTTATGGGTGCCATGGGCCAGATGTCCTTCCATGTTATCGTTCTTTGGAGGACACCTTACAAATTTGTCCATTGCCCCTACAGCCCTTGCTGCACAGCTTTCTGGATTCTTGTCTAGTCTTCCTCATGTCTGATTTCTTTGTGTACAATGTCTCGTTTTTCTCTAGGCGTCGCTGTGGACCACAATGAAACCGCTTGTCAACCCTATCCTAACCCTTTCCTATCAGACTGAATGAATCCCATGATCTCCTTTGTCTGTAGGGACTGTTCTGCTGCATCGACGGTTCTTTCACTTTCCACTTTCGGCCCGTTTTCAGTTCAGGTTCTATATTTATCACAACAGCATCCTGCGAGCCCTTGAACATCAGGTGAAGGCGCACTTTCTCTATTTTTCGTGTTCTTCACTCGGGGATTTGAGTGGTAGCACCAACTTCGTTTGCTTACAAGCTAAGCATGATGGGAGCCCTAGTCACTCCTTTTGTGTAGCGATTTGTCTTTGCTTCTAATCCCTCTACCATTGAGATGGGGATTTCGTGGACTAAGAGTGGCCGTAGTAGTTTTGGTATCAACATGAATTGGAGGATGTACACCTTGAATCGTCCCAGGAGTCCGCTCTTGTCGATATTCTCCAGGCCAACTGTCAGCTGAATCTGCACTTCATTCCTTTGCTTTGTGTCCTTCAGAGAAGCGTCATACCACCGACCGAGACTTTTCACAGGTAGCTCTGCGATTGTTGGTATTACTTGGTCACCTACCTGGAATTGCACTGTGCCATCCGTCTTCCCGTTTCTCAGAGAGAGGCTTCTGGACTTCTTGGATTTGAGTGCCATTCTGCACCAGGAGGCCAAATCTCCAGTCTTTGGAGCATCTGCCTTGCCTCTTCTTAGGATGAGACTAGGATTGCTGTGTCATCCATTAATGCCTTTAGTGGTGCCATTAGACAGCTCTCTCCCAAATCTGGTCCCTTTGAAAATTGCTTACTGGCCTTCCGCAGTACTTGCATGGCCAACACTACGAGAATCGGGAAGACTGTACAGCCCATGGCAATTCCGGTCTCGAACTGAATCCAGTTCGTGGTACATTTCTCGTCGCAAACCTCATCCTAAAGGACTCAAAGTCTTGTAGTGTGGTGTGGGACAGTGCCAGCCATAGTAGCAAGTGAGAAACTGATCTGTATGCATTAGCAAGGTCTAACCATAAAATATGCAGTTCTTGCTTCCTTGTTTTCGCTCTCTGGATAGTCTCCCAGATGATGCTCGCATGTTCTAAGCACCCTGGAACTCCGGGGACTCCTCCCTTCTCGACTGATGTGTCTATGTAGCCATTCTCCATTAGATATGAAGTCAGCCGACTCGCTATTACCGAGAAGAATATCTTACCTTCCACATTCAGCAGAGAGATTAGGCGGAATTGACCTAGCTCCTCTGAGCTCTTCTCCTTTGGAATATAGACACTTTCAGCTTTATTCCACTGATCACTTATCATTCCTTTAGTCCAATGTGTGACCAGCTTCCTATGCAATATCTTGAGCACCTTGGAACATTTCTTGTACACGAGGTACGGTATGCCGTTTGGACAAGGGGCAGACTTGCTGCTGGCCTTACTATCTTTCCAACCTCGCGCAGAGTAGGTGGCTCTACGTTGAATTCTCTGCCCGGCTGGGAAGGCCATACCAGTCCGCTAATCGCATCCAGCGCCTCTTTCCTTTGTGGGTCTGAATAAGTCTTTCGTAAGTGCTCTTCTAATTCGTCCGACTGGCACTGAGCTCGCCGGATCGGGGATTTTGGAAGAGACCCCTTGCGCATTGGAAAGGGTTATTGCGGAATCTTTTGCGGTTCAGGCGTGTCTTTCGCTTCCCTATTCTTTCCCGCTCTACTTTCCTCAATGCGTGGTGTCTCCCCTTCAGGTAACTCCAGCTTTCTTGAAGGCCTCCCTTCTCGAATTCCGACGCACTTTTCAGTAGTTGTTTGTGTAGCTGATTCTTTTGCCTTCTGACTCGAGGTAACCTCCACTAGGAGGTTGAAAGACGTATATAGAACGTGACGTAAAAAAGCCTTCTGATCTCTTCCATTTCTTGCTGTCTGCGGTTTGGTTTCGGGGGTGGTTTTGGGCTGTCGTTCTTAATGCCATAGGTGGAAGTAGATGGTGTCCGTTATGACTCCTATTTGGCATTCTAGTTCCACTTTCTTTAAGTTTGCGCCGATAAGCTGGGCTAGTTTGTCATCTATTTATTCCCAGTCTTTGGACCCTGTTCAAAGGGTACAGTATCCTTGATCGCTTCTCATTGAAGGCAAGCGAGGTTGTTCGTCGGATGACTCAGTGTTGAAGCCACTGGCACTGTGATTTGCCACATGGCCAGTTTCTTCTGACGATTTATCTGACGAGTCAGGGCGCTCTTGAATATCCGGAACAACGCATCGCTTCTCTATCCGGGGATCTTTATCCCCTTTCGGTGGTGAAATACCTGCCGAGACATGGTGCTTCACGGGATTAGGCAATCTCATTGTCCGTTTCCGCGTCCGATTCGTTTCCATGTGGGCATCTGTGGATCAATTATTACCTTCCGCTCCCCCCCCCCCCCCCCCCTCCCCTTTTCGGTGGATCCTGGGGACATTTATTTTTTTCTTAGAAGTACATAGAGATGGAGATATGAAGGGAAATGATCACGTATTTAATGAAATTCTGTTTTCTTTGAAGTTAATTCCCTTGGTTCAGTCCGCACAGACTGCTACTGGTGGAAGCATTTTATAGCTCAGGCATGGATGAGAGAGTTCTGAAGGAGGAGACCCTCAATATCATGTCAAATTAGTGGCCTGTAATTCAGATGTTCTGTCATAGATGTATCAAAGAAATTAACGACAACAATAGCAGTTGCTGCTCGAATGATAACAAATAAAATGGAGGACATATATTGAATGCATGAAATAGCTATTTCAAGAGAAAGAGAAAAGTGAGAGAGACAGGGACCGGTGTAAGACTAATCAGAAAATCTAGTCATGATTTTACTATCGCTCCACTATGTTTTTGAACAAATTTTTACTTGGCTTTATACAGGCCTTGCAAACGTAACTTTTTATGGACTGTTAAAGTGAATCTATCTATCTATCTATCTATCTATCTATCTATCTATCTATCTATCTATCTATCTATCTATCTATCTATCTAT
>JBCEWB010070475.1:0-13258 GCA_039654565.1 Peronia peronii | reverse complement strand
GAGATCTTACAGAAAGTATTAAATGTCCACTGTTTCTTTGTTCCTCTTATTCTCTATTGTCTTAGTCTGAGTAATGAATGAAACTTGAAATGTTTTGTTTGTATGCATGGAAACAAACATAAAATGAAACAAATGAAATAAAATACACTGACGAAGCAAACTGCCGTCAACAGATATTGTCGACACCAAATTATAAAGCTAATAATTACAGGCTCAATCAAGGGACAGCTGGACTGAACATACAAAAAATAAGTGTCATAGAAGAGTATAAACTAAGTATACAGGCCAGATCTAATTCAATTTCAGTTTCTTTCAGTTATTGCTCAGATACACCCTGTTCCAGGCTGTGTTCGGTCAACGTTTTTGGCTTGGTGTTCTGTTGCAGTTTCAGCTGTCTTAATGTAAGTAATGAAATAAATTTCTGGCGAAAGCTTTTGTTTAAATGCATGTAGACAAAAAAAGCTACTGAGCAGTTGCAATAATAGCTCAGAGATGTCAATCCTCTCAGTAAATTAAATATTGACAGATTACAAACTCCAAGCCTTACGCAAGCAACATGGAATAACACGTAAAATATAGCGTTGGCAGCATACACCATCAGCATACAGCCCAGAGCAATAGCAATTCGGACCACTTTCCGTTGACTCTCAGACAAACCTTGTCCTTCGCTGTCGTTAGTCAACATTGTCCGCTTGATGTTTTGTTCTCGAAGTGCAAACACCAAAAACACTGTACAAAATCCTGTAACGGCCACGATCAACAGTCTCACGGGAGTGAGGAATGATACGAAGTAGATTGAGGTAACAAAGTTGTACAGGTCAAAATTTATTGTGGGTCTATTGTGGACATTTACTCCTGTTGTGACATTGGGGATAATTTCAGTCATTACATATGAAGGTGTAGGATAGACTATTTTGACAAAATAAACGGCTGAGGTGAGCCAAGCCAGAATCCATAGAACAAAGCTGATCTTTCTTGAGTTTCTCACGGTCAATACTTGTTTACTTTTCAGAGGTAACCTGATGGCAGTAAATCGCTCAACAGTGATCTTGCATATGAAAAAGAAAATAGCTTGATAAGCAACTAAGATAAAGATTTCAAATCTCATTCTCAATCCATAATAAATCTGTAATTCGTAATTAGTCAGTGAAGAAAATTCCAGGAATTGACTAACAGATAACAGACACAGGAATAGTTCTGCTAGTGACAAATTGATTAATGAAACGTTATTACCTCCTGTGTCTTTCTCCGTGCGAAGGATGATGAGATTGAAAAGGTTGGTTATTATCCCAGACAGACTAGCAAGAGGTATGAGAACTGCGTCGATAACCCACAGAACTGTGATTAAAGTCTGTTCTTCGTCGAGTGAGCTGTCCCTAAAGCTATCGATACCGGCAGTAACTGAGAGAGGGTCGCTGGTCGAATCCATAGTCATAACTGCAAGCAGCACATGTTTATATTATACAATTGGGCACGAGGTGAACTAATCTATAGGTAATAACAAAATCGTGAGCTCATGTAAATGTGTGTTTGGACGGGGGTAGGGGGTGTGGGGGTGGGGGGTGGGGGGGCTGGGGGAGGGGTATCTTGGATTTTATTGCTCGATATTGCGTATTTATACTTTAAAGAGGCTTCTACATCTTTGAACTGATTTGCTTGAAATATTACGTACATATGTTTCAGCTCAATACCTAAAAGTGACCAGAGGTCATTTTTGATAACTGGCTTATTTTTCTTTTCACAAACTTTTAAAATCGGCATGTCAAAGAAGTCGCAGATTTTGCAAAGTCTGACCCCTTCTGATTGTGTTTTTTGTTTTAAAATTGTTTCTGTTCTGTGCAAATTCGTAACGCTTTACGATTACTGAAGAGAATACGAAACATAAGTTAGGCTATTTCTGTTTCAATATCATGGCAATCGCTCCAGAAATTAAAAAAAGTAGACCACATATCTGTGGTAAATATTCGGTGTGGTCAACCTCTCAGATGGTCAGTAAGTATCCACCCCTGGCATTGGAGCTCCCGATATCACTAAAGGAGATCATAATCAAGTCTTCTATACGAAATTTATACGTTGCCAGAGAAATATTGATGATCTGTCACTGAATATAGAGCCCCGAAAGAGCCAGAGCCTGGATGACAGAGAGGCCGGTCAACCTTTGCTTGACCATCCTCCTCACACCATAGAATGGACATATCAACCTTTTTATACTACTTATATATTCAGAAAAGGCCGAACATTAAAAGAAAACAAAAACCCAAAATGGAATATGTTTAACAAAAGCCTGATTTCTGGAAATTATGCACGACCTACAGAATGAACGTAGATGAGAAATCTTGAGCTGGGTTTTGCATGAGCTCTCTGTGCACTGCAGTCAAATGGAAGGATCAGTCTATCAATAAGCCCTAGCTAAGCCAACATTCATAAAGGTAGATATCCAAAACCTAGGGATCAATACATGTGTCGGTGCCATACATGACTGTCTGCAATAATCTTTTGAAGTTGTGTCATTTATTCAGATAATCACAGACTTTGTAGAAAGATCAGAGTCACTGGCTTATTTGACAACACTTGTGTCTAATCAGAACAGTTTCAAAATATTCAGAATATACAATATACTCATTTTACTTTGAGTCTGTCATGCACAGCAGTTTACAAACAAATTGATTTTACTAGTCTTTTGTTTTAACTGAATGATACTAGCAAACTATGTGATGGCATGCGACAATCACGATGGCTATCATTAGATTCTGCTCCAGTCTGTGATTTTCTAGTATCGAGAAAGCTGACTGGATAGGTCTCATGTAATACTATCGCATAATTTTCAGTAAGCTATCATTTCAAATTAGAATATCCTATGGATAATTTATGAGCCTTATATGAAGAGAAATTACAAACGTTTGCCGTTAGATAAGGCGAAAGTTGAAGAAAACATGAAAGGGTAAACTCATTTTGAAGCCAGTAATTAATAAGCTTCACGTTCTTTATTTGAATATCCAGTGAGAAATTTCAAGATCTTTTATTATCCTCAAACATTCATTATGTAAGGTTTATAACATTGCCATACATTTTTCACATGTTTTTGTTTTTAAAACACGAACCAGATCAACAGTATAGAAAGATAAGAGGAAATTGTTTATCCGGAAACGCCCACATGTTTACATTCGGCTGATATCATCTGCTTTTGCTATGTTAAGCCAACCACAGCTAAAGAAAAAAATATACTCATATCAAGACAAGCTGGAATCGACTCATTAAGAAATAACTGCTCGTCCTCCATTGCGTCTCGGCCACTCACTCTCCTACTGACGGAAGCCTATATTATTACCTCCTCGCAACATCGAACTGTATTAGTGGACAGAAAAACTGACATCAATTGACATAGTTATCTCAGCTCCAAAGCCTTCATGTAAAGAAAGAAAATTATTATACTAAAATAAAAACAAAATGATTTAGTTTCCCAAGGCCAGGAAATATCCATTGATTGAGTGCTCAGTTCGCTAGCTAACATCTACTGGATTTTTCATATTATATAAAATACTGAGACTAACCTTCTGATGGACTCAGAATTTTTTCGTAGTAACAAAACGGATTATCTTGAATGAAGATCATGTTGATTCAAATTGAAAGCAGAAAAGTAGGCATCTGCATCGCTGCCTATGTTAGATTCACCATGGAAAAGGCCATCTCATTCTTGTTGTGTACATTAGCCTGCTATAGACGGCACACGATACCAGACTACAACGCTCATTTTCAGTCAAAAATATTTATCTTTGTAGCCGTTTGTGTTCTAGTGAATCACAGCTGGAAAACTGTGACAATACCAATTTATTGCTTTATTGTAGTATAGAAATGACATCAACAGGTGGAAGGAGAACTCCTCAGGTTGAGAGAGACAGGTGACGGATTTCAGAGGGAGAGTGAGTTTCTTCATCAGATGTTGCGGTCTTTAACTTCCTGACATCTTCTAGAACTCGGGCCACACCGGGGTCATGACTCCCGATGTCCCTCACCCAACTTTTCTTTTTTTCCCTCAGGGCTCTCTGGGATTTGAACCAGTGCCTTTTGGTTTTCGGTCCATTGTAGCTGACCGAGGTGCTGTAACAATTCTGCCATGTGTGCCACATATGTTTTTATGGCATATTTGTTTTTCTCTTCTGGAAAAATCATTCATCCGTCAACCATTTAAAACACATCCGTCCATCTGAAGGTCTGTCAAAGTCTAGGAAAAGAGGACCTAGATGGTGTGGCGATTTTACTAGATCTAGCAGGTCTGTAAAAAAGAAATTTCTAAGGACCCGTTCAAAGGGAGAAAATTGAGGAGGAAGGACGCTAGGAGCGTGAACTATAAGTATAAACCTCGGAAAATTTGATTGAGTATTTTGACGCAACTGCAATTTTTCTTGTCGTCTATCGCAGCTTCCCAGAGACTTCATCTTTACTATTAAAGACAGATGTTCTCAATATAACACCAGAAATTCCATTGTCTGTAGATCTTTCAGCGGAAAAAAAAAGAAAGAAAGAAAATTTGCAATATAGTGCACAGAGGTGTCCATTCAGGTCACCTTGTTGTAGATATTAGTACGAGCAATGCTTATCTCAATTGTCAATTTTTTTTTCATCTTGATAACAGCATCTGCTGAACACAGCATGGACTTTGTGAGGATTTCTACTATTTAAAAAAAAAAAAAAAACTAGAATCACCAGATTTTGGCTCAGGGGACTTATCTCTTCAGATTCAGTCAGGTAAAAGAAACGAGATACCTCTGCAAGAGTATTGGCTTGTCAAATAGCAAATGCAAGGGGGGGGGGGGTGGGATCCGAGAGCACCTGATTTTTTAAAGTTTAATTATTATTGTATTTTATTATTATTAAAATCCTATTGATTGGTCGAGAAAATGGTGAAACATAGCGATCGTTCAATAGATAAATAAAACAATCATCGATCCAACGACAGTGGACGCCATCAGTAAATGTCCCATAGACCACACGGACAGGCTGGAAAGGAAAAACAAAAAGGGAGGACAAATGACGCGCATTGAAATGCAAAACTTTCACAAGTTCTATAAATCCAATGGATCCATTAGGTGATACAGCCTTCAGCCAAACGTAAAATGGGTAGCATGAAAAAGGGACATGTTATGAGCTCTGACTGTGGGTATCCATAGGCTCATTCCAGCATTGTCTTGGTCTTATTATGGCGTTCCAGCCTCAGTATCTGGTGTTGTACATGTAGTTGGGTTGTGGCTGGGGAGGCAGTCGTTTTAGACTACAATTAATGGGGATATTTTTTATTAGCGCTGTTAGCTGCCTTTACCAGACACAAAGGTTGTTGATGAAACTGTGTAAAGAAGAAAAACTCACTTTCCTTTTTGTCATTTGAAAAACCGATCACAAATTCTTGTTAAAATTTTTACGATATGAAGAAACTAGTTTCTTTACACAAAGAATTATTTTTGTAATTTATTATTATTAGTTTTTAATTTTCTATTTATTAATTTATTAATTTATTTACCTATTTATTTTTGTGATGTGCATTTCAAATAAAGAGGGTAAAGTTCAGTTATTTCCTGTCTATGCTGCTTGTTCAATACCCGTGGAGGTGCCTTACAAAGGGAAATAACAAGGTTTGTCAAAAACAATCCCCAATGATTTTCTGGTGTTCCATGTCACTGCAGTAAACAACTGACACCTACGAACGTTTGACATCTTGTCTAACGTCAGATTTAATCGCCTGTACGTGAAACGTTAATCCTTCCCGAATTCTTTGTGCTAGATTAAGCTTTTCATTAGGAGATTGGCGTTTTTGTCAAGAGATGACCAAATGTTTCATACCTCTTTGGACAACTGCCCATTTGGTCACGGAATTTGACTGTGATTTAGAAAAGGCGTTTGATTGTCATAAACAAGAAACAATAAATAATCAGCTGTAATGTTTTGTCTAGTTTGGTTTTTTGACAATCTGTAAAGGAACGAGTCAACACTGAGGATTAATATCTAATTAGAAATAATGCTGGAGTTTTGATCATGTACCAATATCCTCTATGTCTCTCTGTCTGTCTGCTTGTATGTCTGTCTATAGTCAAGTACCCATTTTAACCTGGGACGAGACAAGAGATGTATGCAAATGATCTTTCCCAAAAGACAAAATGAGCCCATATAAGAGTACACTAATCAACAAAATGGTAGCCCCGACTTAACGATCGCATTAGTTGATGGCGACAATTAATGGACCGAACAAAAAGCACTTTTACAATACGCTATTAACAAAGAAATCTTTTATGGTTATAGCTCGCGTGTTAGATTTAGATTTATATCTTTTCTCCGGTCGACCCAAAACTGCGTTTTACAAGTCACCAAGATAGTCGATCGTGTTCAATAGAGGGCAGACAAGAAATAAAGTGAAAGAAGTACGCAGTACAAGAGTGAATGGGAATCTCAACATGTAGAGATCTTTAAGGCTTTAAACTTTTTTAATTTGATCAAATGTTTTTATGAGTTTTATTTATAATCATATAATAGATATTGGTTAATTTGATACATGAGTTACTGAGAAAACAGGAGCTCAAGAATTGAGCTTGTTTCTATAGTTAAAGATTACTGTCATAATCTTCCGATCAATACCTTATTAATTTGGACATTTATCTTATAATATCTTAGTCAGACTAACGTTATGGAATGGATCTTTACTGGGAAATCGTACGGCCAATAGATCTTGGTGTTATTCGACAGGCGCGTCATTTTACGTTCGATACTAATGTTATGAGACTCGCCAGGATGAAGTCAGGCACTGGTCAGTTTTGAGCACAAAAGAATTATTGGTATCACATTAAAGTTTATTCGTTTTCTCTCTGTTCGGTGAAAAAATCATTGCTCTATCGCGAGTAGAACTGGAGACCTTGGCAATCAAAAATGTTGGAGGTGACCTGTTGCTGCTGTAGTTAAAATTAGTGAGAAAATAGCTTATTGTCGTTGTAAATTTCGTATAGTCGTGTAACAACATCTGGGCATTTAAATTTGAAATATAATTTCTAACAGACCTAGAACTGTTTTAGAAAAAAAAAATAATAATAACGCAACAACAACATCAACAACAACAACAACAAGAACAACAACAACAACAACAACAAAAACGCGATTTCTTCAGATTTTATAGTGCCGCGTATCATATTGCACTCATAGCATACAAACGGGACCCTTTCTGCTTCTTCATATGGCAGGATGGCTGATCACGTGGGAACTGAAACAGAAAACAGCAACAGACAGACAGACAGAAAAACAGACATACAGATAGACAGACAGACAGACAGACAGACATAAAGAGAGAGGCAGGGAACACGAGAATAAAGAGAAGAGACGGGTGACAAAGAGAAAAATGAATTGCTCAGACTTCATGGTGTCTTTTTCTGGTTTTCGAGTGACTCATTTGTCCTTCATAATCGCTGTGGTGTTTGGTACCTTTGCTTTAAAAAAAAAAAAAAACAGCCTTATTAATGTCATCAGAAACATCACAATCCTGACAGCAGCAACATCATGAAGTCAACGTGAATATCCTCGTCAGTATGAAGTCATCATTTTGTGTGAAAACACATTCAATGTTTTGTTTGTTAGTTGGCTGATTGGTTGGTTGGTTGACTTGTTGATTGCTTAATTGGTTTGTTGGTTATTTGGTGGGTTGCTTAATTTGTTGGTTGGGTGATTAGTTGGCTGGCTGGCTGGTTGGTTTTAACGGTCTTCTAGAGTCTAGAAATCAGAGGGTAGGTGAAGGTGGAATGAGAAATGTTCTTTCAAACCAAACATCTGTCATTCTGTTATAGATGATAAGGTTAACGTTTAAAACGCTTCTTTAGCAAAACAAAATGTTGAAAAATAAAATGTCATGTCATACAAATATGAACAGATTTCTGTTTAAAAGTTTCCTGAAGTTTCAGTCAAATCATCCTACAAGGAGGGAGCTAGCAACATGTCCAACACAAAGATACTATACATGACCTACGGAATGAAGGTAGAGGCAGAAGTCTTGAGCTCAGTTGCATATCCACTGCAGGCAAAAGTGATTATTAATTTCTCAACAGGCTTGAGCTAACACTGCACAGTTTTAGATAAAACTTCCTTAGGCGTAAGAAACGACATCTTCACTTTACATCAGGACTACCTTTGGGCAGGTTCCGAGACTTCCGGTGTAAGATGAATATTTGACTTGCTCACCTGAAAATGTTCATCGCATCTAATTTGCCATTTAAAATGTGCCAGTAATGTAGATATGAAATGATTCAGCACCACTGTGGATCAGTTTGGTCTGGTTGGCCAGGTAATTGTCTTAGTCACTGCAAACAATTTTGAGCCAAAGTCGACAGCTGGCCCTGGGCAATCAGCCTGCGATGTCAGAGTTTGGACTGTGAACAGACAAGTAGTTAAAGATGCACTGATGATGAAATGTATATAAACTGAACAAACTGTAGTAACAGAATCAACAGACTCTTTTGTAAGTTGACGGAAACCAGATGAAGGATCATTCTTTTATTTTTCAAAGCTTATCTCTGTAGTGGTGCATCATATAAGTTAAATATCATTTTCATTTAAGATACAGAAATCATTCCAGGTTGTTCACACCAAATGCATCGAGATCTTACAGAAAGTATTAAATGTCCACTGTTTCTTTGTTCCTCTTATTCTTTATTGTCTTAGTCTGAGTAATGAATGAAACTTGAAATGTTTTGTTTGTATGCATGGAAACAAACATAAAATTAAATAAAACACAATAAAACAAAATAAATTAAAACTGATGAAGCAGTCTCAAGTATGTATTGCCGGCTACAGCTATTGTCGACACCAAATTATAAAGCTAATAATTACGAGGCTCAATCAAAGAACAGCTGGACTAAATTAAAAAATAACAAATACAATGACATATGAAGTAAGAATGCAGGCTACATCCACACTCAGTACGAGATACTTTCAATTAATTCTCAGATAAGTCCTGTTCCTTGCTGTGTTCGCTCAACGGTTTCCGCTTGGCGTTCTGCTGCAGTTTGAATTGTCTTAATCCGAATGATGAATAAAATTTAAGACGAAATGGTTTGTTTAAATGCATGTAGACAAAAAAAAAAAAACGCTAGGGAACAATTGCAATAATAGGCCAATAGTATCAGTCTTCTCACCAAATTAAAAATCGAAACGTTGCAAACTCTAAGATTTGCACAAGCAGCAAAAATTGGCACGGAAACTATAGCATTGGCAGAATAAACCATCAGCATACAGCCTAGAGCTACAGCAATTCGGGCCACTTGCCGTTGACTCTCAGATAAACCTTGTCCTTTGCTGTTGTTAGTCAACATTCTCCGCTTGAGCTTGACGTTTTGTACAAAACACTGTACAAAACCCTGTAACAGCTACGATCAACACTCCCAAAGGAATCAGGATTGGTATGAAGTAGACTCCGGTAACAAAGTTGTACAGGTGGAAATCTACTGCCGGCCTATTGTGGACATTCATTCCTGTTGTGACATTGTGGATAATTTCAGTAACTCTCCTTTGCACTACGTATGAAGGCATAGGATATACTATATTCACAAAATAAAAGGCTGAGGTGAGCCAAGCCAGAATCCACAGAACAAAGCTGATCTTTCTTGAGTTTTTCACGGTCAATACTTGTTTACTTTTGAGGGGTAACCTGATAGCAGTAAATCGCTCAAAAGTGATCTTGCATATGAAAAAGAAAATAGTTTGATAAGCAACCAAGGCAAAGGTTTCGAATCTCATTCTCAATCCATAATAAATCTGTAATTCGTAATTAGTCAGTGAAGAAAATTCCAGGAATTGACTAACAGATAACAGACACAGGAATAGTTCTGCTAGTGACAAATTGATTAATGAAACGTTATTACCTCCTGTGTCTTTCTCCGTGCGAAGGATGATGAGATTGAAAAGGTTGGTTATTATCCCAGACAGACTAGCAAGAGGTATGAGAACTGCGTCGATAACCCACAGAACTGTGATTAAAGTCTGTTCTTGGTCGAGTGATCTGTCACTAAAGCTATCGATACCGGCAGTAACTGAGAGAGGGTCGCTGGTCGAATCATCGTCATAACTGCAAGCAGCACATGTTTATAATATATAATTGTGTCAAGATGAACTAATCTATAGGTAATAACAAAATCGTGAGGACAGTGAAGGGAAGGTAGGGCGTCATCTTGGGTTTTATTGCCTGATTTTGCGTAATTTTACTAGAAATAGACTTCTACATTTTTTCAACTGATTTTCTTGAAATGTTGCGCTCATATTTTTGAGCTCAATACTTAAAAATGATTAGATGCGATTTTTGATAACTGGCTTATTTTAGTTTTTCACAAACTGTTATAATGGGTATTTAACAAACTCATTAATTTTTCGAAAATTTGACCCCAAAATCAGATCGTTTTCATTTTCTTTTTGTTTTGCATTGCTTCGTTCGGTATTCATGGCAAATATCATGGCAATTGCTCCAGAATCGTACATTTGTGCTAAATATTCGATGTGGCCAGAGCATCAGATGGTCAGCCAATGGCCACCCCTGGCATTGGGGCTCCCGATATTAATGAAGGAGATCATAATTAAGCCTTTTATACGAAATTTACCCTTAGCCAGCGAAACATTGATGATCTGTCACTGAATATGGAGCCCTGAATGAGCCAGAGCCTGGATGGCAGAAGTGGCGGTCAACCTTTGCTTAGGGATCAATACATGTGTCGGTGCCATACACGACTGTCTGCACAGTCTTTTGAAGTTCTGTTATGTATTCAGATAAATACAGACACTGCAGAAAGATTAGAGTCACTGGCTTATGTGAAAACCCTAGTGTTTTATAAGAACAGTTTCAAAGTATTTAGACCAGTTTTTTAGCTGAGTAGAAATAGAGTTCTTTTACATCGTACAGTTATTTTTTCTTTCTCTCTGCCATGCACAGCAGTTTAGTAAATTGGATTTCGCTATTCCTTTTATTTTTAACTAACTGATACTTGCAACACATATGATGGTATGCGGCAGTCCCGGTCGATATCATCAGATTACGATCCAGTCTGTGATTTTCTGTCTTCGTGAAAGAAGACTACGAAGGCTTCATGTACCATTATCGCATAATTTTCAGCGTACCATTATTTCAAAAACAAAACACAACGGATAATTTGTGAGTCACGAAGAGAAATGACAAATTTTTGCCGTTAGATAAAGCGAATATTGAGGATAACATGAAAGAATAAACTCATTTTGAAGCCAGTGATTAATAAGCTTCACCTTCTTTATTTCACAATTCCAGTAAGAAATTTCCAGATTTATTGTTAACAAATATTCGTTATACAAGGTTTATAATATTGCTATGAACTTTTCAAATGCTTTTGTTTCTAAAATGCTAACAAGATGGACAGTATAGAAAGATAAGTGGAAATTCTTTATTCGGAAACGCCCACATATTTACATTCGGCTGATATCCATTTTTTTTTTTTTTTGCTTTGTTAAGCCAGACACAGCTAAAGAAAAAATATACCGACATGGAGACAAGGATGACTCAATTCTTTAATAGCCTATTTTAGAGTTCAGCAATAGAGTTCCAGGGCGTCTAGGCTACACACTTTTCTGTTCACAGAAACCCGTACTATTCTCTCCTCGTAACATCGAACCGTATTAGGGGACAGAAAAAAACTGAAATCAACTGACGTAGTTATTACGGCTTCAAAGCTTTCATGTAAAGAAAACGAAAGAAATTATTATATTAACATTAAAACCAAATCATTTAGTTTTGCCGAGGTGAAGAAATATCCACCGACTGAGTGCTTATTTCGCTAGCTAACTTCTACAAGAGTTTTCATATCATATAAAACACAGAGACTAACCTTCTAATGGACTCAAATTTTCGTGAAGATAAAATGTATTGTTTTGACTAAAGATCACGTTGATCAGGTTTCCTGATTCAAATTGAAAGCAGAAAAGTAGGCATCTGCATCGCTGCCTATGTTAGATTCACCATGGAAAAGGCCATCTCATTCTTGTTGTGTACATTAGCCTGCTATAGACGGCACACGATACCAGACTACAACGCTCATTTTCAGTCAAAAATATTTATCTTTGTAGCCGTTTGTGTTCTAGTGAATCACAGCTGGAAAACTGTGACAATACCAATTTATTGCTTTATGTATATAATTGTAGAATATAAATGACATCAACAAGTGGAAAGAAAACTCCTCAAGTGGAGTGAGACAGGTGACGGACTTCGGAGGGAGAGATAATTTTTTTCGTTAGATGTTTCGACTTTTCACTTCCTGACATCTTCTAGAACCTCGGCCATATCGGGGTCATGACTTTTCGATCTCCGTCCACCCAGCTTTTCTTTTTTCCCTCAGGGCTCTCTGGGATTTGAACCAGTGCCTTTTGGTTTTCGGTCTAGATGTAGTTGACCGAGGTGCTCTAACCATTCTGGCACGTGTACTACTGTTCATAAAGTATTGTATTTATTCTATTCTGGACAAAATCATTTATCCCTCAACCATTCAAAACACATCGGTCTATTTGAAGATTTTCTGTCAGTCTAAGAAAGGAAGGCCCTGATTTTATAGCGATATAACTAGATGTAAGAGGCCTGCAAGAATCAGTTTCTAAGAAATCGTGGAGAAAAGAAGAAAAAGCGGAGGACAGATAAAATAGTGGACGGACAACATAGCAGGGTAGACGAGAAAGGTCTTGCCGAGATTCAGATTCTAGCATGCAACTGTGATAATTAGAGAACGTTGGTGCACAAATCATGCAGGATGTGTCCCCATAACACCACCAAGCGGCAGGAGCGCAAGGCAGGTGTATAAACTTCGGAAATTTGACAGAGTATTTTTTTCTGCAATTGTATTTTTTCTTTTCAGCTCGGCCAGTGGATCGCAGCTTTACTGTTACTGACAGATGTAACATTAACAATTCCGTTGTCTGTAGATCTTTCAATGGAAGTGAAAAGAAACTGTTGATATGGTGCTGCGCAGAGGAGCCTAGTCAGGCCTCCCAGTTAACCCTTGTTGTCAAAATAAGAACATAAGATGTTCATTACTAAAAAACCCTGCATTCTTGGCATTTTAGTTTTTCTCTTATTTTTCTTAGAACGAAATAATGGGTAATGACACTGAAAGCATGGACTTCTTGCACTTTTGTGTCGACTGCAGTAAAAGTATACAACAACAACAACAACAACAACAACAACAACAACAACAACAACAACAACAACAACAACAACAACAACAACAAC
>JBCEWB010070474.1:3647-29643 GCA_039654565.1 Peronia peronii | reverse complement strand
CCCCCCCCCCCCCCCCCCCCCCCCCCCCCCCCCCCCCCCCCCCCCCCCCCCCCCCCCCCCCCCCCCACCAAAACACAAATAACCAGCCAGAAGGAAAACATCAATAAGTTAAATAAGCCTATTTTAGCCCTCGTCACGTTGTCATGTCTTGTCTGTCTTTTATGTTTTTAGCTTAGGGATGAATATGTTTCAACATAGTGGGAAATAAAAAAACACAAGTGGCTAGAGAGAGTGGATGGATGTTGAAGATTGGTTGGTCATTTTGGATGTTGTATGAACTTCTGATCAAAGCCTTTGCTCAACAAACTTGGTATTGGAATGACTGGATGTTCCAGAAGACATTGAGAATTAACCAGATCAGGAGTGGAAAGTGTGTGTTATGGTATAAAGTCATATTTTTTCTATTCTTTCTTCTTCTTCTTCTATTTTTTTGTTAAAATGTTATGCACTTGGCAGCATTGACAGAAGGTTAGCTTTCTCTTCCCTATTCCATTATTGAGTCCGTGAAACAAATACTATATAACTAGAAATGACAGTGTGTCCAAAGCCTTGATTCAGCAATACCAAAACAGAATGGATGTCACCAAAACCTCCCCTTTCTTTGTGCTTTTTTTTTTTTTTTTTTTCAAAATTCGAATCATTTGATTTATTTTAGTACTCTCTACATCTGTTTATGTATATTTAGGGTGTGAGGTATTTTTGATTCATCACTCGGGAATCGAGCTGGGTGTGGTGACTGTCTCTGAGGGGAGAATGAGAGGGGAGGATGAAAGCAAAGGCGTGAGCGACAATCTAGGCCATTGTTTATGGTTATCTGTGACAGCCTATCATAGAATGAGCCATTTTATGATTTTATTAGCCAGCTAGGTTGCTTCCCTTTCCCATGTACAAAATGTATAGGACAAGCTTAGCAAAAAAGGAAAAAAAAAATCACTTTTCGTTTTGTCATTTGAAATACCTGATGCAAAAAAAAATTAGACAAAAAATTTTCATTATAAGAAAAAAAAAAAAGACCATGTTCATCATTATGATGAATGTTGCAGAATTTTCTGTTACTTATGTTTCACATAGCAAGCGAAAAAAGTGATTCTTTACCTTCTGTACTATGCTTGTTTTATACGTCTTGTACTTGGCAAAGGAATTTAATTTGATTGTCAGTCAGACTGGCTCACTGTTTCAGCACCAATCATCACATGAGAGAAGGATTAGAATTAGAGTTGTTCAAAGAACAGAGAAATGCCAGTGAACACTCCAGGCCCAAGGTGAAAAGTAGGCCCATCGAATCTAGAAATGTTGGAATAAAGAGCCAATATTAAGATTTTTTACACTTGGCATTAGAATAGATTTGTTCGGACCAAGTGAACAGCTAGAAATCCCCATCTATTTTTGGTAGGGGGGGTACAAACCCTTCAAACTGTTCACTACCAGTGACATAGCAAAAACAACAAAGGTGCCCAGGACGGGTGATAAGTTGTTGTTGGATCTCGTGGAGGAGCTGTAACAAACATCAGTGGGTGTTCAATTTTAGCAGGGAGGTACAAACACTTCGCCGGGAATTTCCAGGTTTTTTGCTTAGTCGAATATGAACTATTACCATACAGACAGCACTGATTGAGTGTAGTGACTTCCTGCTCAAATTAGGTTATCCTCAACTATCATTTCAGCCAACCAGTATAAATGTCACCAAAGAAATCCTGAACGGAAAGAATTTTCATTAACACTATGAGAATTGACGTCATTGTTTAGAGGTAAAGTTTACGCCTGTGATGAACATTAGAGAGAGTGTATCGTATATGAAGATCTGAGGATAACACCATGGTTAAGTGAAACAGAACTGATTTTGAGAAAATGGACAAAAACTTCTGGACTTCACTGTGTTGTTGTATTTGGACATGCTCCCTTGCATTCAAACATGAATTTCTTTTACTGTGAAGGAATCTAGCCTATAGTCAGTATTATTAATATATGGTTCTTGCTCACCACTTCTGTTGTTATGTGGAAGTCTATTTTTGGAACAGTGAGACTCGTCTTTGGTGTTGCTCTCATGGCTTTATATATATGTATTTGTTATACATATATGTTAAGGACCAGAGAGTTTGTAGTAATTTCGTCTCTGCTGAGATATCTGCTTCTAGAGTGGGTGAAAGACATGAGATAAATGAATACATATTGTTCTCAAATGGGATGAGTAAACGTCATTTTTATTCCATATCGTTTGATCCAGCTGAATAAGGCCATCCCTGACTCCAACCCTTGTGATATTTAAGCTGAAATAGACTAGCATTTAATTTGTCAAGTGGGGAAGAGATAATGATGATGATTTATCTTTCACACTGGTGGACTATTCATTTGAGGGAGTGGAATTGCAGACAATACAATGTGATCAGATTCAAGCCTTTAGAAAAGTGGAATTTTTTTTTTTTTTTAACATTACGTCGCCTGTGTTTTGGTATTGATGAAACTTAGCTTTGGACATATTTTTATTTGTATTAGTGTTCTTTTGTGAGAGATAATTTAAGAATGAGCAGCGGAAGACTGGTTTGTAAATATGGCAGGGAACATAACATATCGAATTAAAAAAAAAAAAAAAGAATTCGAGTTCAATAGTATCATAGACATGTGAGACAACAACAGAAGGTTGTGAGATCTTCACCTTTGATTACATGTGTCTTGCGCCCAGGGCAAATGAGTTGGAAGTCGCGCCGGGTGGTTTCGCATTACAGTTGTTTTTCACCGTTTTTTATTATTTTCTGACTTTGACACCAAAATTGTTCTTTTTTCAGGTTGAGAAAGGTGGTTGTTTTGTGAAAACAAAAAAAAATTTTAGTATCTTAGTCAGACGGTGGTTAAAAACAACCAGAAACGGCTGTGGATCTTTATCGCCCAGCGTGACTTCCGACTCATTTGCCCTGGTCACAAGACATATATCACAAAGGACACTTTTTAAATTGTTATACCCTCTCCCCTTTTTTCTTTTTTTTCTTTTTACTACTACTCACAGGAAGAAAATACGTCACAGTATACATTTTTAACTTGGACGGCGCAAGATAGAAATGAAATAAATTTGAGCCACTTGTTAGGAAGGAAAATTACAATATTAATTTTTTTTTTTAAAGTTGTTCATGATGGATATGATTAGCTTTTTTAAGGGACAAAATTCATCATCTTTTGTCATATTCTGATTTCCACACTTTTTTTGTTTATTTTATGCTTTTCAGAATTTCTTTTTTTAATCTTGGAAATGATCATACATCTTATCTACATGTTTAATGATGGATTCTCTGTTCTGTTACAATAGTTGGTGTTTATCAAAATTAAATATTAATATGTGTTTCAAATTGTGATAGTCCTATGCTCAGTTCACATAGGTGTCAAATTGGCATGAGTGGTAAAGCAGTGAAAATATTTGATTGACAATATTTTTCCGCTGCATACTTAGCTTGAGTGATTAACTGTTGTTGTTGTTGTTGTTGTTGTCGGTAAGGGTTAAGAAAATGTCTTCTGGCATATTGGGTATATACCAGTTCCCTAAAGAATGCTTCTTTTTATGATTTGTTACTTTCCAGAATATTAAATGTTCAGTCTTTTTGATGTTTCAGTATATTCTTGTCATGGTGCTGATCTTAGGTTTTGGTGCAGTTAAGATTCGCCTGTGACTGTCTTGAAGCGTATTTGTTAAACTATGTAGTTCACATTATTGGCAAAAAGTTATTCATCTAAGAAATGCATACATTAAAAATACAGTAGCTGTTGTACAAATCATAAGTGATGATCCCAAAAACCAAAACATATTCACAATTGGGGGGGGAAAAAAAAAGAGAGAACATAAATTTTAAATCAGATAATTTTACTTCAAAGAAACACAAACATCACTTCATACATGGCAAAGGTTAACAGCAGAGTGTGTCAGTGTCCTTGTTTTTGTTGCAGGTAATTTCATACAGAGATTTCCTATCACATAAAACATAGTAGCAGAAGCAGAATGAAAAAAAAAAAAAAAATGAAAAAGAGAGGAAAAAAAAAAAAAAACAACAAAGATGAGGAAAAAAAAAAAGGAAAGATGAGGGGAAAAAAAAAAAAAGAAAGATGAGGGGAAAAAACAAAAGAAGTAGCTGATAGGAGATTTCACCGCCTTGTTGAGAGCAGTAATCGAGATCTTGGTCATAATTTTTCTAATTTCTACTTGGCTGACAGGTATTTAATAGATATTGTTAGAGAGGACCAGGTCACTACATTATAGTATCAAATCTGCAATGTTTCAGGGCTTGCCTCATACTGTCAGTGTCGAAAGCAACCTATTCGTCAGTCTGTGTGCTTTTTTCACCAACATCAAATTATTATAAACCAGAGGTTTTTCGTGGGATCTTTGCAGATTTTTCCTGCATTCCTGCTGGTCAGTTTGAGTCAAGATAGTGTCACAGTATGTATTTTTAACTCACCTTGAAGGGGCAAAAAAAAACCAAAAAAGACATTCCCATATTTCGGACTTGCATGGAATGGCTGCACCTCTGACGATATTTGCATATATATTGTACAGCTCTGAAGAGAAGGTTATAGTAAATTCAGAAACTCATTCATAGAATGAGAAATTACTGAGTTGTAAGACAAGCAGTGTAATCTGTCGTGAAAATATACCTTCCCCTCAAAGGATTAAATGATACATTTTTTTTTTGTTGGTTTGCTTTTTTTTTTTATTAATGTTGTTTAATGCTATTGAGTGTAGAATAATATGTCTCGCACCCAGAGCAAATGAGTCGGAAGTTGCGCCAGGAGATTTTGAGTTACAGCCGTTTTGAACTATTTTTTTACTGAATTACCAAAATTTTTATTTGTTTTCTACAAGTGGAAATGAACCTTTTCATAAATGAAAAAGAATATTTGGTATCTGAGTCGGAAAATAGTTAAAAATGGCCATAACTCATGATCGCCCAGAGCAACTTTCAACTCATTTGCCCTGGGCACACGACATATAACACGACCATTTTGTTATTTCATAATCATAATTCACTTTCAGATAGATCTAAGTGTTTTCAGAAAAAGGGGAGGGGAGAGAGAACTATTCAGATTAAGTTTTTTCCGTCAGTTACGAACATTTCTATAGAGATCAGTAATTTGCTTCAGAAAAGATGTAATCCACTTGAAAGCACAACCAAGTAACCTCTTCAGTGCTGCTATACTTCATCAGGGTATAAGTGACAACTCCTTCTGGCTTTTGTAAGCTCATCAACGGCCTTTGATTACAGTCAATATCAAAGTTTTTATCTTCCTGGCATTTCCATTCAAGAAACAGTCACTCTTTCAATCACAGCAGAATCCTCTGATTTTTCAGAACAGATTAGGCACTACCTCAAGAGGTCAATGGTTTTGTCTTGAAGCTCTGTGATCATTCTACACAGGAAAGTGAGTGCATAAAGTATACATCTATACGATTTGTATGCGGTTTTTAACCCTCAAAGTGTCAAGGGACTGATTTATCTTAAGACTAAGTCAATATTCATTGTGTAAGAATTTCTCATGAAATAGTGAACAGTTCAGTGGCAAGATATCCATTTTATCTTGTCATTTATCCTAGATTGTCATGTCTTCAACATGAGTAAAGATCATTACAGAAATTATTGTAAATGCTGGCATCCCTGCAGTTTTGACTCATACTTTTGGGGTTAATAGATGTTTTCTTTTTTTAGCTCTGCTAAAAAGGGACACAACCATTGGGTGTTGGTGAAGGACATGGTTATCCCCCTTCCCTAATGTTGACCAAGACTGTTTGGTCAGCAATTGTGGCCTTGTGTGCCGGCCCAGGTTTCTTTTAGACACTGTTTGTTTACAAGGCTTGCCTCATAGGGACTCGGGCCGAAAATAAGAGCAACTTCAAACAGGGGACTGAAGTATTTCCGTCTCCCTCAGCTATTTTCAAGATGAGAACAGGCAGATTTTGTGTCTGGCCGCCAATTTGGGCAAGCGATTTGGCATTGACACAAGGTCATGGATATTTGGGGATGCAAATTTTAGAAAAGAGGGAAAAATTGTCTCGCTCTATCCTGTCCTTCAAAGGCCAGATCCAGTCTCTACTTTTGCCATTTTGTGTTTGGTACCTCGGAGCGATCACATCTTTCAGCTTCAGTCTTGGAATAGTCGTACCTGCTGTTCTCTGTGCTGCTGTCTTGAGTAGTTCCTCACTGTTATATGTCGAGGTAATGGATCTCTGGATCAAGGTTTGTTATGTTAGGATCATGATTTGTACACTGAGACTTGCATTTTAGACTTTTTTCTTTCAACTGTCTTACAGACAGATATCTCGGCATTTTTTCCTAGTGCACAAACTATATATAACGTTGTGATATCGGTGTTTGATATGCTCTCGTTCTTCAAGAGATTGTTTTTGTTCACTGTTATGTAACTGCTAGTTTCTAATCCTGCTTTTGCCTCCTGGCCGTTTTTCCTACAAGCTTTATGAATTTCATCATCTCAGATCTTTCTTTTGGCTCTGTTGTTTTTCATTTTCATGTTAGTTTGTTTTTTTTCACTTGCAAGCATCCAGAACATTTTATTCATCTCTTCATTGAAGAACTACCTCTTTGCTTCATGCTTCACTTTATTCTTTTTTTTTTTCCCCTGCTGACCTTTGGCTCTTCCATTGAAAAGGTGCACATTTTTGCCTGCAGTGCTTCTGTTAGTTTTTTTTTTTTTTTTTTTCATCTGGTTGTCTCTAAAGCTCTCCTTGAGTGTTTCCATCAAGAAAAGCACCTTTGCTTCAAGTTGTGCCGTTCTTGAAATTGTCATCTTGGGGAATGCTGTATTACCATCAACTATCTGCTACTGCCACCCCACCTCTCTTTCTTACCACTTGAGTGAACACTCATGTCTGCAAATGTCATTTGTTAGTGTTAGGCCTTTTATTTTTAGTGCCCTGGGTTATGTCATACTGATAGCATTATGACCTGATCATGATCTCGGGCTCTTGTGCATGAGGTGTGCAGTGCAAGTTTCCTTCTAGACTATTTTGGTCCTTGAGATTTGGTCCAGTAACCCGCTAGCCTCGCCATGACTTACTTGTTATAAATACAGTCGTAAGATAAGAGCCGACAGATGTGGACCAAAAATATGAGGAGCATACAAGGTTAATGTTAAAACTGTTTATCTCTGCAGTGTGACAGAGCAGAAGTTTGCAGATTTGCCTCTGAGGGATGTCTTCAGTGCCTTTCTCTACTGTACAGCTGTGTTAGCTGCAAATTCCTATGTAATTCTGCATCAAAACACAAGGCATGTCATTTCTATTCAAGGACTGGTTATACTGTGTGAAGAAAAAAGCAGTGGCTTTTTATTTCTTCGGATAGCAGAACAAGTTGTTATTGAGTGGAAATCAAGAATTTTATTCTATTATGCACGTTTAGTAAATGTGTTGGTGGTTATTGTTTTCTTACTGCAATTTGAGCCGGACATCGAGTTCTTTGTTCTCTTTGTGGATTTTGTTAGATTGCACATGAGACTCCTGTTAAAGTAGAGCTTATAATTTGCCAAGCAAGGCACAGGCTTACTGTTCCTTTTCTCAGTAAGAATAGTTCTGCACTAGACTCTAAGATCATTTCCGGTTCATTTCAAGAAGGAGAGATTCTGTTCTTGAAAGTGCAATGTTAGAATAATGTAGTCATTTGCAAAGTGATAATTTGCCGTCTTGTCTATCAGTCTGCTTCACTGGGTTGGAATCTGACATGATATTTAGAAGGTGGAGGCTTGACATTTCATCTTGAATTTAGGGTGGTTCAATGAAGTCACACAAAAAATTGTAAAAAAAGTAGGCTTCTTTTTTTTTTGGTCATTCTTGAGTTTAATGGTTATTTTACTGCATCAGGTGTATGACATATTAGCTGACAATGAATTGGGTTTTCCTTGCTGGGACGTTTCGTAGCTAAAAGAATTTTTTCCCCATCATTGCCGACACCTAATTTTTGATGTAGCCAGAAAATATGCGGTTTTTAGAACGGACAGGCTTAAAGTATAGGCGAAAGTCTGTCAGTTATAGGATATTAATTCAAGAATGTATTTCTGTTTCTTGTTTGTGTATCTCAATTTACTAGTAGAAAACTTGAGCAATCAACTTTTTTGGCGTTTTCCATGTGATGTTATTGAGAAAAAGGTGGTTTATCTCTTTATTAAGTTTGTTGTTGTTGTTGCCCATTTTGAGTACCACTGACCCTTTTTATTACTATCTCTCCTCCAGATGACGGCCATTGTTTCTCCGTATGTTCCGGTACAAACTTTTAAGTTAAGCATGGATGTAGGTGAGGAGGCAGCCCATTCCTCAGCAGCTGGACTTTTCCAGGACTTGAAGCTGAAAAGGAAGCGCGTGCATGACCTCCTCAGTGAGTCTGACTCCATCATGCCAGGCCAGTTGGTCTTCACCAAACCCTCAGAGTGTGACCAGCAGAGCGATGTCAGCACTGGCAGCTCAGACAGTGCGTATGTCTCGGACAGGACGTCAGATCTGGACTTGACTCTATCTCTAAAGAAACAGTCCCCAGATAATGCAGAAGAGGAGGAGGAGGAAGAATGTAAAGACACTTTCATGGAAACAGAAGACGCTGGTACCACAGAGTCTTCAGAACAATCGATGGAGGAGGAGCCATCACCGCCTCCGGCGACATCATTGACTCCCTCCACATCATCATCTATGTTACTAACTTCTTCTTCTTCATCATCATTGACATCCTCCCCATCATCATCTATATCAACAGTTGCGTCATCGTCACCGCCACCGGCAGCAGGTGAGGATGCCAAAACTGCCCCAGCCTCGAATGCGCCACCCATGACATCAGAATCCCCATCGGCCATGAACAATCCCATGATTCTGAGCTGTCCCTCGAGCTATCTCATGCAGCTGTCCAGCGGCTTCACCGTTCACCCAAACGGCGGCATGAAGGTTATCCCCATGATGTCTATCTCGACGTCAGGCATGTTCCAGCCAGTCCCGGCCCCCATGTTCATTGCCACCAACGGCGACGGTTACATTGTCTCAGGGACAGACTCAGCCTTTACTCATGGGCCATCAATTGTCACGTACCCCACACTGGACGGTACCAAAGGGGTCAGTGCTGAGGATGTGTTGAAATTGGACAAACCCCAGATTGCGGTCCCCAATGGCACAGGATTCACAACTCTGAACTTACCCAGCCCTAAGTTCAAACAGCCGAAGAAGGAGGAGAGTAGGTTGGAAAAGGACACGGAATTCATCACCCACTACACCAAAGGCGTGTTTGTGTACCGAGGCCATTTGGCAGAGAACCCACACAACATCAAACCACGGGCCAGTGAGGGGACAGGTTTCCCTGAGACAGTCAAGGCAGAAGATTCCGATGGTGAGGAGCCATTGGTGTGTGCTATCTGCAACGACAAGGCCACTGGTCTGCATTACGGCATCATCACCTGTGAAGGGTGAGTACCATATCAGTCACCTACAAAAAATATTGAGAAAATTGATAAACCTGATTCTTATTAGAGACCTTCCTCTCCCTGCACTCCCTCCCCAAATCAAATTAACTCACAAATTGTGTGGAAAAAAAGAGAAGCGGGGGGGAGAGTTAAAACTCAAGATTTCCATTTAGTTTGTGTTTTCAATTCCCTTGATTTTCTCCCTTTCAATTTTTTTTCTCTTTCAGTTTGACTTCAAACCTAAAATAGTAGAAACGAAAAAAGAAATGTAATTCCCACTGACAGACGTCAGTGAAAATTGAAAAACAGTTAGTCATGATGATAATTGCTTTTCCGCAGTATAACACAAAATTTGCTATGGAGAGAAATTTCTGAAATGCTAGTTTGTTGCAAGAAATTAAAGTGATAGAAGTGATTTTCAAGAAGAGTAGCACTCTTTGTCAGATCACTTTAGTTCAGCGCTTGAGAACTTTGTATCAGCTATTTCTCTGTAGGCCATATTGAGTAATTTTCCATTGGTTTAATTGATCTCCACCACAGCAGTCATGTTTATTAGGGTAAAGTTCAGTTTTAAATTCAGTCTTTCATCACTAGAACTTAGGGATAAGCATTTTGTTGTCTTCCAGGGTTACAATCAATGATTTATGTCAGCATTTGGACAATAAAGTATTCACATTTTCTCTTGTCATTTGGTGTATATGTGTTGAGCACCACTTTTGAATCTTGAAAGTTCTGGTGTCATGGTCTGGCAGTTGAGAATCAAGTCATGATTTTTGCACTGATATTTGTGCATCAGCAGCAGTTTCCATCAGTTATGTCATGGTTCTTCGATTAAATAATTGCCCTATGTGGCGGTGAAAGGAGTGAGGGAAGAAAGATCATCGGTACTCACCCTCCTTTCGTGAGACATTGATTCACAGACAGAAATTATGCGTGTAGATTTAGCGAAAGACTTTTTGTCTTCATGTAGAGGCATGGAAATCCAAACAGCTGTAAGTGATCAGGTTGAAGGTTTGAGAAAACTGGAAGTTTTGTATTACACCCATGTATTGATGAATCTATTGTAGATCTCAGCAACTGATGTGTTTCTATATGTGTCTTTGTTTCTTTTTTTCTGGGACAGTGGTAGACTAGGCAGTACAAGGTTAATCTTCTAAATTTGGCTCAGAGCACAACTCAAAAAAAAAAAAAAAAAAAAAAAAAAAAAGAAAAAATTGATTATATGTCAAAAGCAATTGTACACCTCATTTGTACAAGACGGTTATTATGGAAACAGCCGATAGCAATTTTGAGCGCAGGTTGTTGACAATACAGAAGTAGAAAATCTCAGCTGGGGTTACAAGTGGAAGTAGAGGCTCGATGAAGTGCATGACATTGGTGTTTGAGATTCTACTCACTTGGTAAACAGATCAATGGCCGATTGATTTTTTAATTTCTCTGTGTCCTTGGCGTAGGGAGGTAGCTGACATGTTCTACAGACGAGTGTAAAATTGCGCAGTTTGCTGGAGTTCTTTCATTGACTTGCTGGAGCTTGGATTTAGCATAGTTTTAATAAGCAGCTGATTGCCTAAGTAACCTTAAAAGTTGGACTATTTTCTAGAAACTTATTGTATTTAATAAGAGAAACCTGCTTCATTTTACTTCTTAGTAACATAGGGCATTGAAATGTCAAGCTACACTCTGACACGGTTAGTAAGAAACGGTTCCATATTTTTTGATATGTAATTTCTTATGCTTACAAAGAAATAAAACGATGGGCCGATATGAAAACTACGCTTATTACGAACGGTTTTCGTTTCCCCGATCACACTTTTCTTTCATATTCAGCGTAACCAAGACCAAACTCAGGTACCGAACTAGTCGCCTCCCACAAACAAATCATCCCTGAGTGCGTCAAGTAGGCCTACCGGTACCCACAATGTCCTGTACTGTAACTGTCCAGCGGTATGAAACTGAGGGTAAGGCCTGAGGCGCAAGCCTGTTGAAATAATGCACCGTCCACCGTTTCACGCCTCACCCGTCGCTTGTGGCCCCAATCGAGTGAGAGGGTGACACCCATTACGTGCATGTGTGAGACTGTTACAATTTTGTCATTATTTATAGCCACACAACCACGGTATCAGAGGATTCAGCCGAGATAACCACCCCCCTAGGAGGCTGAAAGGCTCCGTACACCATAAACCATATCAGAGGATGGCTTAGCCTTTGTCTTTTCAATCATACACTATACGCACTACCACTTGCCGGCATTCGGTCAGTCAAATCAGTCGTGCTTGTTGGTGTTGCTTGAAAGCCATTTTGAGAAGTCAAATCCTTCAGTTTCATATTGAAAATTGTGAGCTTTAAGTTGAGGATAAAGATATTTTAGATCTAGGCTGGCAATCAATGATGAAATCATCGAAACTAAACAAGTTAAAACGTAGGAGAACAGGTTTATCGCTGCAATTCAAAAGGGCACTGATTTGTGAAGTTGATAAAGGTTTACTGAAAAAGTCGGATATCTGCAGAAAGTATGGCATTCCAAACTCCACGTTGTCTTGAAGAATTAAAAATATAAAAAAAAATCACAAACGACATAACAGTTACATAACCATACATTTTATATGTATGTACATCTACAACAAGAAGAACAACAAAAATAAAATTGGAGTGGCCTTAAGACATAAGGTTGCGGTGCGGACACTCTTCAATCAGGGGAAGTAATTCGATAATTTAACTTGCATCCCCGTTTCAATTTAGCCTCTTCGGATACAACAAACCAGCGATAGAATGAAAATGATTTCCATTCCCCGCAAATTTCGTTCTAACCGTGTTTGAGTGTATATGTTAAATTCAGGCAAGGAACTTTGGTCCACTGATAACTGCTTTATAAATAGACATTAAGCAATGTTAATTTGTTTTTATCAGTTGAAAGAGCAAAATATATAGCGTATTCACTGAGGTCATACGATAAGATAAAACAAATACCATGCTTTATTTTATCTTTGTCCACCCTTTGTTTATGATAAAAAAGAAAAAAGTTCGTTAATTTTGACTGAGTGCCAAATGCAAGGTAACTGGTCCCAATTCATCAGCTGATATCACCAACGCCATGGTTCACTTACGACTGGAGAAATAATTAAACTAAAGGGGTTTGCGAGAAATGGCGTGTCAGCACTTTTGTTTTTTTGTCGGGGCCTTGAAATTTAAAGTGCTCTTCAGCCATTGTGGAGTCTCTTTTTAAAGTTGTGAGCCAGTTAGAACACCAGTTTTAAGGTTCACAGTTGCAAATTCACATGAAAAATGAGAATATACGTTTTAACCTCTCATTTTTATTTTTTGGTCCCTGGTCATGCATTTTGTTTCCGTATAGCTTTCATGCCAATCAGTCAAGACCTTGTTGTCATTGTTTGCAGGTGTAAAGGATTCTTCAAGCGAACAGTCCAGAACAAAAGGGTGTACACCTGTGTTGCCGAGGGCAACTGTGAGATCAACAAAGCCCAGAGGAATCGGTGCCAGTACTGTCGCTTCAAAAAATGTCTCAAGATGGGCATGGTCTTAGCAGGTAGAGAATTTCCCTATGTGCAATGGAACTGTATTTGTTGAAATAGTGATGGCAGAGGATGTGGATTTAAGTGCCAGAGAACTGTTCTTTGGCAGAATGCCTATTCCATCACAACTTAAAATATTCCCTTTTACCTATTCAGTATGACTGTTCGCAATAATAAAAAGACTACTTACTGAACCACTTCAAGCTCTAAAAATTGCATTTTATTCTGTAGTTATCTCAAGTATTAACTTGCAAAAGTAAATCTCAATTTTTTTTTACACAAAAATATTCAGGAAAGAGGCATTTTATCAGGCATGAAAAGAGTTTCAAAGTGTGCTGGTTTTTCTAAAGGATTTAACCTTTAATGTTAAATTTCTACAGTATTTCAGCTATTGTGGGGGGGAGGGGGGGGGGGCGCAGCTGAGCAGTTTTCTAAGAGGAGCAAGTCCACAATTTCTCAACATCAGAATTCTGGCTTTTTAAACGATAGATATTTCATAAATAAATATAATTTAATTTTTAATAATTTTCAATCATCCACTTTGCAACGACTTGGAAAAAGGAAACCAAAATACCACATCAGTTTTGATAGAACATAAGAAAGTACAGCCAGAATTTTATTTTGTGATCATCTGATGGATATTGGTATTTTTTTCATCCACAGCTGTGAGAGAAGACAGGATGCCAGGAGGGAGAAACTCTGGTGCAGTTTACAATTTGTATAAGGTGTGTTGTCAAAGCCTTTGTCCTGTTGTGCCAGATAGATTGTTACTTGGTCATGTTATCAAGAAACTCGGGTAGAAAATGATTATAAAAGTTGTAGTCAGGAACAAATAGAAAGTGAATATATTGGTAGAAAACCTGCAGATTAAACAGACTGAAAGGAGTATTACCCAAAGAGTCCCTGGCAACCAAAAACTTTGATCATGTTCTCAATTTCATCTGATTTGTCATAGAATTTTGTCCAATAAACATTTTTCTTGTTTGGTTCTAACAGCAATCACCTCATTGACTGATTGCTATCAGTTGGAAGTCGCACTGTGTCATTCATTTCCTTGGGAAAGTTTCTTCAAAATATTGGTAAATTTTGTAGGCGAACTCTGAAAACGTGCTGTGGAAGATTAAACATTTATAAACTCTGACTATTTCAAAATCTTGTATAAATTTACCTATCTTCCATTATCCTTTGAAACAGCAGTTTGTTAAGATTAATTAGCATTGGAACAACAGAATGTCTTTCTCTTATCAGGAAACATTTTAAGTGAAAAAGTTACGAAAAATTCTGTAACGTTTTGTGTCCTTCCATAGGTGAAATACAAAAAACACAAGCGTCGAGATACAACAGAGAAAGCCGCGAAGCACCATCGGTTTAACCTTCCTACCTGTAAACTGGAGATGCCTGAGGTCATACCTGGATATCCATCAGAGAACTTTCCCTCATCCGACTCCGCCTATGAATCCAGTACAGATTGCGGCAGCGATGCTATGACCAGTCGGAGTGGGAAAGCTGCCTCCAGCTACCATCATCATTACTATCAACACCCTCATCCATATCAGGCTCGAACCACAACAAGTGCATCTTCATACAGCTCATCTGTTAGTGAGCACAACCCTGTTAACGAAAGCCATTCCGCTTATCTGCCCCTGTCCTCGAGCAGCGTGGCACATCACCAGAAATCGTCAACTCCGTACCATCCCACCATGTATCAGTCTAGTCACCCCAAAAATTTTGACCAAAGGACTCCATATTTATATCAGGATGGGAGGCCCAGTTTGAAAATCCCATCTCCTCAGGGACCAGTGCCACGGCCAGCACACACCAGCATGTCTCCTGTGAGCAGCCAGAGCTTTACACAGTTGCCATCAGGTATGTCGCAGTCTGTGTCACACTTTCACTCGGGTAACTCACTGTACTCTCAGCACTCCTCTGTTGTCTCCCCCATTCCGCAGATGCCATCAGGGTCATTTCCACATCACCCGCCCATGTCGGCCCAGCAAGGACAAATGCAAAAGTCATATCCATTTGACCTGAGTCTGGGCTCCTCGTTGTCCACTTTACCACACCATCAGTGTCCTGAGAGTGAGAATATCCAGCAGTCGCAGTGCGCCGGTGCAAAACAGGAACCACCAAGTGCTTTCACCAGCATGAAGGAGGAACAGAACTATCATCACCAACAACAGCAGCAGCAGCAACAACAGCAGCCGCCTCCACAACAGCAACCTCAGAATCTGTCAAGTCCAAAAGGAGAGCACCGCAGCAAACTGTCTGAAGCTTTGGAGCATCGCCAACATTTCACAGACATGCATGGCAATACCTTACAGGTCAAACAGGAAATGGACTGCTTGGATGAGCATGAGCAATCGAGGAACAACATGACTTACCGCCATGAGGCAGACAATATCTACTGTCAAAGAAATTTGCCCACTACGTCTTCGACGACCCCTCCCCCAGTCTCCTCCAGCGCTCCCATTCCCATCCATGCTGACAACCACTACCACAGCTCCAACACAGCCATTCCTTCCCCAAAGTTGCAGGTGCCACCACCACTACAGTTCTCCCCCAACAACCACACCTCATCTCAACCTTTCAAACTACCATCCTCATCCTACCAGCAAAAAGAAGCCTCAGGCAAGGGCAAAGGCGAGATTACCAAGAACCCACCCCATGCCCCTTCCACCTCATCCTTGCCATTCTACGCATCCCCGCCCTCTTTGATACTGGATCTTGCCAAGAATGACTGCTTGCTGTCCATAGCGGAAGACTATCAGATTGAACATTTCACCGGCACAGAAGAGGCCGTGGCTCAAGCACTTTGTCAGGTTGGAGACAACATTGTCAAGAGATTTATCCAGTGGATGAAACAGCTGCCTTTCTACAGGTAGGTTTTCTCTTTTTATGAGAGATCGTTGTTCCCAGCTTCATTACTTTCCTTTGCCAGACAAAAGAAGTGTTGAGTAACGAGTGTAAAGAGAAAAAAAATACCTTTATTTCATGTGATTCGAAAGATCACCAAAAAATTTGATAAAATTATAGTAATAAAACTACACCATCTCTTTATACCATAATTTAAAAAAAAAAAAATTCACAGTGTATGTTTCAAACGAAGGGTGCAAAAGTGATTTTTTTTTTCTTCTTTACGCTGCTTGTTCAACATCTCTTTTGTCTGGCAAAGGGAAGTAATAGGGCTGGGCACAACGATCTCCCATTGCTTACTTTTTGTTTTGGAGAGGAAAATAGTTTTGTTTCTTTGAAAACTTGAGAATTAATTGCTTATTAATTATTACCTTAGTGAAGCTGAATTCAAATGAAGAAAAATGGGGGAGATGTATTTGAGGGAATTTTGATATTGCGTAGAATTGATGGTTTTAGAATGACAATAAGGATATAAATATAAAAATTGGCTAGAAAGACATTGTTTTGATTATTGGCCAAAAAGTTGCAATTTGAAAAAATTTGACTTAAGGAAAATGTGTGTGTTCAAGTACCTTCAAAGTTTTCTTTCATTCAGTTGATAATATACACACGGAAAATATGTCAGAAAAAGATACAATTTTTCAACCAGTCTTGGAATATGTTTCAAATGTCCAACTCGTATTATCAGAACTGGCACTTATTATTTTTCATTTTAGTTTTTTTTTGTTTTGTTTTCTAGTGTTATCTTCAAATGAAAGTTTGTTTATTTACACAACATGAACACTTCTTTTATCCGGCAGGGAAATCCCCAAGGAACTTCAGACCAAAATTTTGATGTCCAAATGGCATGAGCTGCTGCTCCTCATCATGATTGCCTATGGTCCCGTCACCAAGCATCCCAAGAAGTCCGACAGAAAGCCCACCTTCTCTGAGCTGTACAGTCACAACATGAAGCGCATGCAGGAGTACCTGGACAAGAGTTTCAAGAAGTTCTTCACGCTGGACCAGCTGCGTGGTGAGATTGGCTCCTTGATGGAGAAGGTCACGTCCATCATGGCCTACTTCTGGGAGCTGGGCATCACCAAGAAAGAACTTCTCTGCCTTAATGTTATCCTGTTGCTTAGTCATGGTGAGTGTTGGTATTCCCTTGGCGGTCTTGTTGTTAAAATATTTGGTGTGAAGGAGGTAGCATTTTTTAAAAATGAAATGTGAGTGGTATGTATTTGTATATAGAGAAAAAGTGTGAGAGAGCAGGCTTATCATCAAGAAAGACCTACTCTGTCTTAATGCTATTCTCTTGCTTAGTGACTGTAAATGATTCTTTCTTCCTTTTGACTTTTTAGATTGAGGTTTAGGGGTTGTACAGAGAGATAAGGAAGGAGGGGGGGAAGAGCTCATGTCCCTTCAGGAAAGCATGAAGCATCAACAGATCTTCCTCATTCAAAGCCGTGTTGAACAATCTTTCTCAGCCGTCTCTTGCTGTCATTGTTTCTCTAGTTTCCTAGTATGTTGTTTCCCACCAGATGCATCCTCTTTCCCCCATGATTCATCTGCAAATATGTGGCCATATTTTCTCCATCTTTGCTTGATTTAATTTCTTGACAGCCTTGGTACAAGATCAAAACTTTCGTCATTTGGGTTTTCCAGATGAATAATTCTGTTTCTAACTAGGTGCATGTGTTTTTTTTTTACAAGTTTGTCAAACATTTATAGAATGTTAGGTAATGTTATCCAAACTTCTTACAAAAGTATAAGATTTTTAACAGTTTGTCGCGCGTTGATGTACATGTTTCGTTTCATGTCCCAAACCTTTACCACTTTTTGATGTTATGTTTTCATTATTATGTCCCAGACTATCTGCAGGATTTTACAGTTTGCCCATAAATATAGTGTTGATTCATGTTCCAAAGTGTATACAAGATCTTGCTTTCTGACAATTTTTAGTGTGTGTTGTGATGTCGCAGAAGTTTTTACAATTTGTCAAGTCTAGAGTAAAATCATGTTCCGAATACAATGCCGATAATAAACTTTTAGACATAGCAAATTCCTTACAATTTTTTTCTCCATTTGTCCATCTGCAGAGAGTGTGAAGGGCCAGCCCAAACTGAACCATATTGCTAACTCGTACAAGCAAGCCCTACAGCAGTACATCTTGGAGCGGTTCCCCTCCGAGGCCAACCGGCTCGGCGACCTTCTCAGTCAGTTCCCGGATCTTCAGACTGCATCGGCTCAGCTCCTCACCAGCCGTATGATCTACATCCCCTTCCTGCTCAATGCATAGGTCTGACTCTTACTCGATGTTTTTCTTCTACGACCTCGTACACACATCATGCCCCACATTACAGCTCCCATGTCTCTGAGACCTGGTATCAGGAGGTAGAAAGATTGATGTCTTGTGGCAAAGAATATGGAGACTGGACTTTTCTGGACTTTGGTCAGTTTACATTGTTGTATGATGGTTTTTGTCCATTATGCCAGAAACATGGAGTGAGCTGTTGGACATATGACAATGTTAACATTATGAATGTTCTTGTTAAACATGTGGTCTATTGTTGTGCAATGATCAAGTTCTGGTTTAGTGTATATATATACATACATATATTTATATAATTATATATAGTGTAAATGCATGTTTCTCATGTTGATTTTATAAACGATGTGAATTTTACTTTTAAAAATTTTTAAAAACTTTATTTCATTCTATGATTGTTATTATTTACTGTTTATTGTGTAATCTCTCGCTGTCCTGAAAATTTCAGTTTTGGTCATTATAGAATGAAAATTAGAATTTATTTCCTTCGTTTTCTTTTTTTGTTTAATTGTTTTTTGTTTCTTTCTCTCTCCTTGTCAAAACTGGTCAGTTTTGAACATTATTTCACTTGTGCTGAAATTTTTTTTTTCTTGGTTTTTTCTTTTAGTGTTTTTTTAAATTCTTTTTTTTTTTATGACAAATGATGTGATTTTACCAGTGTTACTTGTAAATGAATTTTCTTGACAATAAGTCTGTGATGAAAATGTCTGTGAGCTTTATTCACTCAATGTGATCAAGTGTTGCTGTTGTTCTTTTGTTTTTTTAAGCTTTTCACAATGCTCTATATGGGGTCCCATGTTCAGCCCCAGTAGTTATGTTGAACCATCTGAAAAGTAGAATTCATAAATGCCATGCTGCATTGTTTTTATTTATTTAGTTTTTGTTATGTACACAGGTTGATGGAAAAGTTGATTGACAGCTGTGGTGCCAGCATTGAATGATCCTAATAACTTCATAAAATTGTTGCTGTTAGAACAATTATTTTGGGGTCATGAGTTGCCATGGGAACAGTTAATACAATGACAACTATTTGGTCGCATGAATTGATGGCAATTAAGAGCTGGTGAACATCGATTGATGCAACTGAGTAGTTCACCATTTTTGAAGTTTAATTGGCAACTGTCAACCTACTTTTCAACACACTGTGTATATATTATTATATACACACACACACACAAAGTGCACATTCGTAAGAATCAAGTTAAGTTCATATAACTGCGTTAAACTTTAGGCATATTCTTCCTCTTCATTTAATGGACAAGATATCAAAAATATGACAGCAAATTGTTCGGATATTTTTCAAGCCACTTTTGAATGGTTACTTTCTGTTTTTTTTGAGACACTGTCTTTCACAGATGCAGATTTTCAAAGATAAGGCTGAGATATAGATCACAAGAACTGTTCCTTTTCCTAAGCGTGACTCTTCCTTGAGAGCAATTCATTTGATAGGTTTTTATTAAATTCTAGCAGAACACTAACCAAATTGCTAAAAGTTTCATTTTGGAAGGAAAATCCAGTAGGCTTTATATCTGACATTTGCCCTTTTCATTGGTGGCTATAATATAAACTCTTGATCATTTGGAACTTGGATTTTTCAATGGTGCATTCTAAACAATGTGTAGAGAAAAGAAAAAAGATGAAATATATCCTTTCTTTTGCAAGAACTAAGGGGTTTCCCTGCTTTGCATTCCAGCCCTGATCGAAACATCCAACTCCTTACGAGTTGAGCATCCAAATGTCAAGGGCTTACATTATCTCTGCAGTGAAAGATGCTTAGTGTATAGAACATTTCCTCAGAACTGCTGTTGAAACTGGTGATTATAAGAGCAGAATGACCAAAGTCATTGGCGTCAAAATTTTACTGCTAAAAGATTTAAGACAGCTTGAGCTAGAGATGAGAGATTCTACATGTACTTTGCAAGCTGTTGAGGCCACCAGCTTTTTTTTTTTTTGCATCAACGTGACAGAAATGCTAATCATTGAGATCAATGACAGAGGTAATTCAAATACTTTTATTTGTCCTGAAGGAAATATTTATCGTATTTGTATTGGTATTCGTAGAGTAATGAGGTCATTTACATTATTTGTACAAGAGACCAGAAGACAAGCCTCGGAATTTCTAATATCAAAGTGATGGGGTTGCCTTAATGTTTGTTGTCATGCTCCAATGCCATGCCTTGAGATTTTCTATTTTTGCTTTGCTGCCCAGTGCTATTGCCTTGTTGTTTATTTATTTATTTATTCGGAGCGACTGTTTGATTGGAGTCCAGATCTTGTGGAGACTGGCCAGGTTTGTAGGACTGAGAATATGAGATGAGAGATGTCAGGTTTGCATATTGTCAGTGTCGCAAGCAATCCACCCAAAGTCAGTTTGAGTACTTTTTTCACCACTGAGTAAAAACTGACATCAAATTATAAACAGGAAATTTTTCATGGATCTTTGCAGATTTTTCGTGTTTGGTCAGTTTGACTTGGTGTCACAGTACATATTTGAGCACACCTTGGAGGGGAGGGGGGGGGGGGGCATGAAATTTCCAAATTTTGGACTTATGCAGAATGCACCGACACCAACGATATGTTGTCTTTGTTTTCCCAGCTTGTGTTGTCATTGGTTTCACATGAGCAGTAGTGATTTGTTATTGCTTTCATGTTATAGATAGGAAGTCACCAGTGCTTTGCTGCCACACAGATGTTGCTGTTGAGGATGATTCACAAATTTTGTGACAGCAGCAGCAGTTTGCGTAGCGATGAGAGCGGGCGAGTTCGATACATCGCCATGACAATTGTCAGGGTAGAGGATTGGACATTTGTTTTGACTCTTTGTCTTGACAGAGGTGATCTGCTCAACAAACTATTAGCACAATTGCTATTAGTAATAATTCACAATATTTGTTACAAGTGCAACCTTTCATTTTGAGATAGCAGTGAAATCATTCTCAGGTCAATGGTGAATAATAGCTTGACATTAGTAGAGAATTGATTGTGTGAGGAAGAGGCTTGTTGGTACTGAGATGCATCAACTTCGGTTTTTTTGACAAAATTACTCTGCAAAAGTGGCATCGTGACAGAATCCAACTCTAGTGATGTAAATGATGAAACTTCTACGCCGAATTACAAAAAAGAATGCAGATATTTGAAATGAAATACCATTCCGTAGAGTCCTTGGCATCTCAAATAAAGATCACATTGCCAATGAAGAGGTCCAGAGACCGACTTGTGGGCAATGGAAAGACAGATCGACCTCTTTGTCTATTGTAAAACAGTGAAAGTTGGAATGGTATGATTATGTCGGAAGATTGGAAGGTATTGCGAAATCAATCGGGACAGGCACCCGTACCAGGGAAAAGAAGACAGGATATACAGAAAAAATGAGGGGAGGATGATACTGAAGAATGGATCTGTTTCCCGCTCACAACACTGAGATTAGCTGAGTACCGGGTCAGATGGAGGAAGATTGTCAAGATGTTGTCAGTGGTATGCCAGAAGCCTCCCATCAGCTATGAGAAATAAAATGAAATGGTTTAATATAAGCATTCTCCAGAGGTGACTCTTGGAGCAAGATGATCAGATTTTGAAGACGAGGGGTTCTGCTTTGACAACATAACTTTTGTAGACACCATAGTGGCGGTTGATGAGTGAAGTTGCATCTTGGCATCACCAAACTTGACCCAAGCACATCATCAGAGCCTTCTAGCCAGGAAAATGTCAAAACGCACGACCATGCTTTGAGAAAGACAAAACTCTAGATAAGTTCCTTTTCTCATAACTTTGAGAATGATGTTCAATTTGATTTGATAAAGTAAACAAAGAAGACTAAATAGTTGATCGTGATCATTTCAGATTCCTCATAGATTATGATGGAGGAAGTTATTGGGTTTGGCTTTTTTTGTTTGTCTGTTTGTTTGATTTTAAAATTTTTCACAGCAACCCATCTAAAATTTGAGCATGTAATGGCAAGAATGATTTAGGAAGTGCTTTGTATTTCTTTGTCCTGCAGATAACCAAGAAAGAACATTTTTGATGTCCATCATCTTTCACTTAAGACCTGATAATGTTGTTTATGTGTTGTACACGTGGACAGAGATAATTTGTGGATCATTCAGCAAGTTCAAATCTCAGCGAAGTGAGATTTTCAATGATGATTCAGTTTACTAAACACATGAAAAGAAATTTGCCTACAAATCTTTATTGGTCAGATCTATGCTCAGTGGTAGAAGTGACAAGCGATATGATGTTGTAGTAGCAGTTGAAAGAAAATCATCATTATCTTTCATATTTGTGATGAGGCAGCTCTTTATGGAAAAATGTCTTATCATCTACTCCCTGAGCCAAAGTTCACGTGCAGCACTGTTTTCAACTATTTCATTTGAAATGCCAAATCGCTTTCCGTTTCAAGATTTGAAAAAACCCAGCAGATTTTTTCAATAGCTCAAGAGGCCGTAGAAGAATCTACATCTTTGTTGGTATGTCTTTCTTGCAAATTCTCAAATGCTGATGTGCTGATAATAGAAAATCTTGTGATTTGAGAATGTTGTGTTCAAGATTGATTTCCTTTCTCTGTGTTTTTCTTATACCATGTATTTTTGCCAGTTTTTTTTTTTTTTTTCTTGTGTTGTATCTAGACAGCCTCTGTTTTGTGAACTTTAGTGATAAAAGGAACTAGATATCTCTGAACATGTTATCTTACTATTGCTTATTATTCATAGATGTATATTGTGTGACAATTTTGTCCTTGTTGATTTGGTGGTATTCATAAAGTGATCCTGAAATGAAAAGATTGATTTTGTTTTGTTTTTGTTTTGACTTTTATCACTTGTTGTTAAAACATCATTATTTATCTTACAGTGTAAGTTTTAGAATGTGAGACTATTTGAATATTTGATGTGAAAGTGTATGAACTAGATAGATAGCTGTAGTATTGAAAACTGACTCTGATGTCCAGAGCAATATCAGAGGGAAGTAAGTGGTATAACTTTTCTGTGACAGTCCACATCTACCAGCCAGGCCTACCTGCATGTGTTAATACAATCATTGATTTGAAGAAATAGACATACGGGTCTCGTATTTTACTGTGGTGTGATATGAAAAGGTAGCAGATTATGTATCTTCACAGGTCCAAAGCAACTTTTCGTTATTACGTAAGAAAGTTGCTATCACTGAGATTGAAATACTAGATAGGAAAGTTTCCTCGGGGCTCGTTTCTTTATAACTCTTTAACTTTACTTGGAATCATTAAAATACCTCTTGACAAATTTGGTAATATCACTTGTCATATGGTCTGTCTTGGGAAGGGAGACCATCTTCCTTGGAGGCAGATTTGAGTTCAGATTTTTCTTTCTCATAGATGGGTTTGTCAGACATGGCTCCTGGGCATACCATTTCAAAGTAACTAGAAGAGATTTTGATTCAATTAGTGCGTTTAGGCTAAGCTAAATAGCCTGATAGCCATGGTGCACACTCATTTCATCAATATAGAAATTGTGGTCCTCTCCAGCTAACACGTGAGAAAACAGGAAAGACAAAAGTAAATTTCCAGGACTGACACTTTTACCCCGAGTATTGGTGAAGGTTATTGCACATATCACAAAATCAACATGGAGCAACAGCAAAAACATGGATAATGGGAATCACGTATGACCTAAATCAGTTAATGGATATCTCTGATCGTCTGTTTATTTTTCTGTCACAGGTGATATTTGTTGATATTCACAATTGGTTAGATCTTCACTTGACAAGTAGTTAACGGGGCTATTTGTATCTATAACAAAATCCAAAGCATGAGCCTTTATTTATTTGTTGTTTTTATCAACATTTTTCTTCCTGCACACATTTCAGTAATTGACAGAACGGTGTTGGTGTTTTTAAAAGAAAATTGAACAGAGCAGGAAATGATCTTTTCTTAATGGTCAGAACCTGAGAAATATCAACGACTTAAGGAGTGGACTTTGGTTGATAGTGAAATCAATAGTTTGCGTTTCTTCACCTGCTCACTGCCGCGGGGAGTTAATGCATGAAAATATTTATCCTAAGAGTTGAAACCGACATTCCATGTAGCCTTATTTGATGTGAGAAACCAAAGTGAATCTTCCGAGCATATCATAAGCTTAGTTCTCTATTGCTCTATCAACATTTTTTGCATTTTGAGCAAATTGATGTTGTATGTTTAGCAACTGTTTTTGCACATAGGAGATAGGACAAAATGATTGTCAAAATCTACCTGTTTGGGCAAGTGATAGGTGAAATAATTACATTATATAGTAGATTTACTATCCCTCTTTCATGTGACATATATGTATCTTCAAGTAGTGAAGATAGATTAACCAAGAACTGAGCTCGCGATGTGTGTAATTGACAGAGGGTTGATGACAATATGCCAAACGTCTGCCAACACAAAGCAATGGGAGATCGTGTCACAGATTATCTGCCCCTGATTCGCTCTCCCAAAAGAGAGACTTGGTCGCCATTAGCGTAATGGGAGATTATTTGGACCAGTCTTATTATTACTTCCCTTTGCCCGACAAAAGAGGTGTTTAGCGAACAGTGTAAAGAGGGAAAACTTCCTTTATTTCTTGTCATTCGAAAAAATAATCATCCAAAAGTTAGATAAAATTAGAAGAAGAAGAAGAAAACATTCTCTTTATACCATTCATTTTTTTTTTTTCATGGTGTATGTTTCAAGCGAAGGGCACAAAAGTGGTCTTTTTTTTTTTTTTCCCCTCTCTGCACTTCCTGTTCAATTTTTCTTTTGTCTGGTAACGGGAAAGTAATAGGACTGAGTACAAGGATCTCCCTAGTTAACCGACATCACTTTATCTCAATACTGTTTATAATAGAATTTTTGTGTTATTTTGCCCTGTAGCCTTCCCAGTCCCAGCTGATAACCTTCAAAGTTTCACTTTTCTTCTTCTTTTTCTTCTTCTTCTGCCTTTTGATTCCTTGAAGAACAAAGGGCTGCTACAACACTTCTCCAGCGCACGCAGTTCTGGGCAGGTCCTTCCCAGCTTGTCCCATGTCATTCCGGCGGCCTTCACTTCAGCGTTGATACTCTAGCACCAAGTCTGCTTTGATCGGCCCACTTTCCGCTTTCTTTGTGGATTCCAGTCTAGGGCCTGCCTGGTGACGTTGGATACAGGCTTTCGTAGCAAGTGGTCGACGTAACCCCATTTGCCATTTAAAGTATCAGTAGCACTTTCATATTTGTAAAGATAAATCTCATTGGTGGCAAATGGCCCTCTTTCTCTTTACACGAATTTTTGGTAAAGATAAATCTTATTGGTGGCAAAATTACCCTCATTCTTATTATATATATTTGTTTGTAAAGATAACTCTCACTGATGGCAAAATTACCCTCTTTCTTATTATATATATTTGTTTGTAAAGATAACTCTCACTGATGGCAAAATTGCCCTCTATCTGATTAGATCTATATGATTTTTTTTTTGTAAAGGTAAATCTCATTGGTGGTAAAATTGCCCTCTTTTTTCTACATGATTTTGTTTGTAAAGGAGTTCACTTTGAATGTGGTGATCTGGGCACAGAAAATGTCATAGCTGAATAATTTTTATTTATTTATTAATTATTTTTTTTTTACACGAAAGGACCTGTACCCTCTTCTTTTGTCACCAGCGCCAGTAAATCCACGTATTTGTACGGCATAGAGCCAGTTTTGTCTATTCTGTTGTCGGGTGCTGGAGTACCTTCCTAATTGCGTCCTAAGTTGATAGCTTTCACAGGAGTACGTAATAATTTACCCCTTCCTAAGTGTGTCCTTAGTTGATAGCCTTCATAGGAGTATGTAATAATTTACCCCTTCCTA